>JAQFYZ010001559.1:0-22515 GCA_034695085.1 Cylindroiulus punctatus
AACGGCTCTGAGATAAACGTTGTAAACTTCGCATATCCACCAAAAATGGACTGCAAATCAGAGTCCGGTAACCCCGGTGCAGACCTGCAGTTCTTCCTGGAGAACCGGAACGACGCCCTCCATGGCAACTACACCCTCTTCAACGAGACGATGATGAGCAACAAGACCCAGACGGCCATCTTGCAGCTGACAGAGTCAATGGACAGCAGCTGGAGGAACCAGAGGTTGTCTTGCGTAGCCACCCATCCGGCCTACAACAGCACGTCCGTGTTCGTCTACGTGTACATCAGATCGCCATGTGAGTACAACGCACATCACAATGGTGCACAAAAGTGCAAAAGCCCAAATTTCAAATGTGGATTTTTGCAGATCCTCCTACATCGGTCATCCTGACCGCAGACGGCAGCTCCGGAGAAGTCAATGCCGATCCCCACGAGATGATTCTGTTGTTCTGCCAGGCTGACGGGTATCCTACTCCGACCCTGTCCTGGCACAACCGAATCACAGAGAACGACGAGTGGGTGTCCTACAAGCAGTACAGCACCGGCAACGGCACCGCCAACACCACCGTCGAAGCGGTCAACTCCCAGTTCCAGTGCTGGGCGACCACCGACGGGGTCAACTACGCCCATTCCAACACCATCACAATTAAAGTCAAAGGAGGTAGATATACTGTGCAAATTGTGATAATTCACAAAGGTCCACTATTTTCCCCAAAATGTTGCAATCCCTCATAGCACAAACGCGTTGCGGGGAAGAACACCTCGAGGGGATGTACAGGGCGGGTGAGCAGTCACGAAACTAGTTCAATGTTGATCTCAGATGCACTGGGCTGTTGTGATATAGCACAAAGGTTCCCCCTAAATGTTGGCAATCATTAACAGCACCGACGCTTTGCTGGAAAGAATACCTTCAGGGGCACGTACAGGGTGGGTGAGACGTTATAAACTACATGCGTTTCAATGTTGATTTCAGATGCATTGTGTTAATTATGATCATTCACAAAGGTTAACAAAGGTTTCCTGGCGATCAATAACAGCACTAGGCTACTATTTTGAAAAAAATTAAACTAAGTTTCTTTTAATGTTATCATCTCAGTTGACCATACTTGTGTAGAGATGTGTACGACTTATTTTAGCCCTAGAAATCAGCAAAATGTACATCCAAGATGTGCCATAAGGTGACATTTGACTTCCTAAGTCCGTAAGGAAATACAACCAGTCGAACCTCGTTATAACGAATTGCATGGGACCACCAAAATTAGTTCGTTATAACCGTAGTTCGTTATATCAGTAGCCTGAAAAATATGAGTTTTAAAAATACATCGTATTTGTACTTGTATAACATTTTTTGTACAGTACTGTACAACTTTTCTGAGGGCACAGTGGTGATTTATTTGAAATAATCTGTTATTGAAGTATCCAAAAGTGTCAAAAGTCTGAATGAGAAGGAAGTCGAAATTTCATCCAGACACTTAACAGGGTATGCACACCTACAAGTAAAAGCTGTTTGAAATAATGTTTGAAATAAATGGGACTGTCTCGCTACGGGAAGTTTGTCATCAGATCGACGACATCTTGACAGCACCTTCTGTGAGCTGATAAATGGGTTTAGCGAGTGTTTTTCAAGTCATGATCTTTAACCTTAGTACATGAGACCTCGAAAATCTGTTCGTTATAACCGATAATTCGTTTTATCCAATTCGTTATAACAGTAGAAATTAACATTATTGCTATATAGGCTGTGACGGGGATTGGAAATACTGTTCGTTATACCAGTAATTCGTTATAATCGAGTTCGTTATAACGAGGTTTGACTGTTTTGCGTTTTACTCTCCACAGAGACTTCAACCGCTCAACTAGGACTCATAATCTCCATTGCTGTGGGAAGTGTTGTGATTGTCGTAGTAGCTGCCATAGCGATTTGTCTGTGTTGCAGATGGAGGAAAAAGCAAGCCAAGAAACGAAAAACAACTGCAAGTACGTGAACGTCATTTTACAGTTCGGATACTTTAGTATAGTCCCTGCTCTAAACCTGACCAAACTTATCCTGACCTAAACCAGAATTGGAAGGTAGGATTTTAAGACTAAAGTGCACAAGAATTAATTGAATACAATCTTCTGTTTTTCAGAGCGGACACAACCAACAACCGAAAACGATCCTAATGGGTGAGGCTTTTTAATTCAGACATATTTCATTTCAACTCAGTACCCTACTGTCAATAAGCAAATAGCCTATCAAATCTGTTAAAAACATACCAAATTAGTAAAATCGTTAAAATCATTATATATCCAATTTGTTATGGAATATTGAGTCGAAATAACGTTACAGTAAACAATTTCATGGAAGATGACATGCATTTTTTAATACAATTGCTTATACAGTGTATTTCGTGTTTTCTTCGCACAGATCCAAAAGGTATAAGTCTAATTATCCAGTTTACGCTTATGTACAAAACAGCAGAAACACAAACATCCACGAGCTGGACACCAATTCTGACGGTCTGACATCTGACGCATGAGCAGAGCGCATTTATAGTACTACAGCAAGTAGATGTTTCACGTGTGTATAATACAAGTAGCCCAGTTGAAAGTTTTTTAAATCAGTTTTGTTACCGTATTTGTTGCAGATTTGTATATAAGTGACTTCAAATTGAATAAATGTCATAAAAATACACGAGTGTCCTTTTCCATTAACGAAGATTGCATAAAAATTCACATAGAAACAAACACACTTTCCCTTTCTGAATATGTATTCGGCATCTGTCTCATACTACACATAGTGAAAGATGACAAATTAAAGATAATCATCATGTACAGTAAATGTATGAGTGTCAATGTGTCATGATATTATGCAGGAAACAGGGGATGAGTGGGTTAAACCAAGGATGAGAATTTCTTTTTTAAACTGAGTTAAATTGTCTTCTGGCTTTACATTTTCTTAGGTGGCCTTTGATGTTGATGCTGCTGGATTTTTGACATATCCAAGTAAGACAAACATTCAGCCATTGAAGCAATGTCCACCAGAAGAGAGAATGTTGAGAAAAATCTTGAAATTTTTAAAATAAGTTGTGTGCGACCTATGGCCTTACCCAAAAATGTAAAAAGCACTTCTGGGCTTATGGTGATGCATGTTTGCATCAGATGCCTAGGGGATGGGTGAATGTCACTAACTTGGTGTGTATGGGAGGGGTAGGTTGAAAACAATGACGAGATATTGCTGCAATCCAAACAACACGAGATCAATTGTCAGAAATGACAGACGATGATGACATAATGACGTACAAATACAACATTTAGTGGTTGCAACTGAACCACTATTTTCAATCTAGGTAAGAAGTTCACTCGACTTAGCAATTGCCTGAATATCCCACTTCTGTTGACCTTAAACGTATTTGATCCTGCTACATTTACTACAACAATTTCTGGCAGAACTTCAAATACGAAATTTTTGCATTTGCAGGATCACAAATGTCCTTTTCAGGAGAACATTAACTTTGTAGAGGTGACACATGCCCATTTTATCATTTGAAAATCGAAAGAAAAATAAGTTAATGCAGATAACCAAGCAGATGGAAGGTGTGAACCCTATGTTAGAATAAACACAATTTTAATGTAAATATGTCATATCACTCGATGTGTAAGCAAAACCTTCTGGCGAACAAAATGCAATAACAAGCTCACTCAGCCTAGCAGCAAAATGGCACTTACGTCGCTCCACGGCCATTTTAGATTTCTTGTTCTTATAACATTCACCATTTTCAATCCAGGTAAGAAGTCCCCACCAAATTTCCTATATAATCGTAGAAATGCAAATCCAATTTGCGATACCTGACAAATTAAACCTAATGAAAATTTTAATCTGTCTTGACCAATTGATGACGTAGTGGCAGGACAGACAGATGGATTTCTTAAAGAACCGACCAATGTCCAAGTGAGAGCTGGAGAAACTGGACATTTAGACTGTGTTTTAGCCCATGGAAATGTCAACGAATGCTTCTGGAACAAAGGTGGTCAGATAGTCGACATTACTGGAGACGTAAGATATAATTTTACTGGAGACCGAAGCACCGGCGACTGTTCCATCGACATTACCAATTCCAGCGTACCTCAGGACGATGGAATGTGGCAGTGTGGTAGCCAACAGACTAGCCAAGCACCTGGTAGCAAATCACCACTAGCTCACTATGAAGTTCTAGGTAAGTCAAATACCAGTCCACATTATACAGGCCCCATTGAGGGTAACCAGATATCTGCTGTCATTGTAACATCGATCTTTTAGTCTATCACGTATCGTAGTCTATACTTGCTTATATTTTTTTAAATTATTGATGGATTTTTTGGCTGGTAAACGGTGTACATGAATCCAGGGGAAATTGTTTGAAAAGAAAAATCGCATAAGTGACATCAGCACCCAGTTAGGCGACCCCACATGCAAAAGAATGTATTTCTAATGCTTTTAAAATACGTTGCAAATTATAAAATGTATTGCAAATGTATTTTTCAGAAAAAGCTCCACGATAAATGCATTTTTAAATATAAACTGAAATGCATTTTACCAATGCATTTCACAATGCATTTTAAAATACATTGACAAGTGCTTTGCACAATACATTTATCAATACAGATTTATAAAATTCAGCGTGCTATTGTAATTTATTACATTATTAAAAATTCAATTCTAAAGTACATTGATTTTTAGAAA
Organism: Cylindroiulus punctatus; assembly: GCA_034695085.1. Lineage (NCBI taxonomy): Eukaryota > Metazoa > Arthropoda > Diplopoda > Julida > Julidae > Cylindroiulus > Cylindroiulus punctatus. The sequence continues at coordinate 4,705 of JAQFYZ010001559.1, forward strand.
TTAATCGAGATGATCTTTCAATCTAAATCTAGAAATTGTGGTCATGTTAACGGTTCACATTTTCCAATGTAACCCACAATTGTATACAATACACACAGAATACATTATAAACTATATGTTACAATGCATTTTAAAATACCATATGAGCAAATTATGGAATGTATTATGAAATGCATTTCAAAACGCATTATGAAATGCTCAACAAATACATTTTACAATGCATTTTACAATTCATTTTACAATTCATTATGAAATACATTTATGTCTCAATCTACATATATTTTGAAACGAATTTCAAAATGCATTTAGAAATACATTATAGAAAATGCATTTTGAAATTCGTTCAATAATGCATTTTCTATAATGTATTTCTAAATGCATTTCTTTTCCATATGGGACGTGCCACTCCCTGATATACAATGGGGATAATTTTCATTATTGATATATTTTGGCCAAGCCAGCCTTATTGTATTCCAAGATATCAAAGATATGTTCCTGATGGACTGACTAAGATAACGCAATATCCTAAGTTCATGTGAATCATTTCATTAAACAATTCTATAAACATATCAAACATCTGTGACACATGTAGCAACATGAGCATGCCAAACATGTCTTTTTTCTAAGAAGAATTTTCCATTCCTCACCACATAGTGCCACCCCAAATTCCGATAATCACAGTAAATGGAGTACCAATAAGAAGCGACGGCTACATTGTGATGAACAGCGCTGATTCTGCAACTGCATCAGTGGTAGGGTGTCAATCAATGTATGGAAAACCAGCAGCCAATCTGACCTGGACGATCGCCACAGGACAGCAACTCGAAGGAAATTACTCCGTGTCCGACGTTTTAAATGTTAACAAGGTAGTGACTGCCACCCTAGTACTGACCACACCACGGGATGAAAGTTGGGAAGACAAGATATTGTCATGTGTGGCCAGTCATCCGACTGACGAGACAGGTGCCATCTATGCTTATGGGATTGTGACATCACCAAGTAAGTCAATGCAGATGCTATAGTAGAACCACGAAGTGATGGAACTGGGCTGAAAGTGAAAGCGCCGACCAATGGAATTCAATCTCCAGTTTGCGATTGCCTTAGTCTAGTATCTCGCATACAGCGCCACTGGTGAGAGGAAGGAGCTCAACAACAAAATTTAAAAACCATTGGCGGCGCTTCAGCTCGAGGCGTCAGCCATTTTCCTTTCAACAACTGAAAACCAGGAATCCATAATCGATAAGCGACACCTCTCTGATTGGCTGTCCTTCAGTTCCATCAGTTCGTATTTCTACTATAGTCAACCTCTGATGCATTCAATTGCTCTGCATGCCAGGCAATTGTTCTGCATGTCCACACCAGCAAATATGTTGACATATTTAAAATGGCCCTGCACATTGCTTTCTCGCAGAAAAAACAACAAAAGTCAGTCTGACATCGAGTTACAACTCAGGCACCATCACCGTGGCCAAAAACGAGGGCGTCACTCTGAGTTGCATTTCTGATGGCATCCCTGCTCCAGTTTCACAGCTAAGATGGCGAAAAGACTCCAGTTCTAAAGATTGGCGCCTTCACAGTGAGAGCGCCAGTGACAGTGCAACAAATAACTTCACAGCAACAATAACAGCGTCTGATGCCGAATTTATGTGTGCTGTCAGCGACGACAAGTGGGCCAGTGAACTAACCTCGAATGTGGTGACAATAGGTAAGAACATTGTCGATATTATTTCATCCAAACTTGGTCAACTTGACCATCCATACATTTGAAACATCTCAAATTCGACCATTTATCGAAGTGCATAAAATAGCAATGTGTGTTATGGCCATTATGGTTTATGTCAGATGTACCTTTAATTCGACAAACTGGAGGGTAAGTCCAACAAGTTTGAAAAAAATTGTCAGTATTTGCAAGACATTCAGTCCAATTGTTGGATCACTCATATTTAGTGGTGACTCAAAAGTAGGTTGGCTATCAGTACTTGCATCACTTTTGAGTAAACATCGCTCTTGAACTAGTTATTTCAGTACATGACAATGGTTATCGTGTTTTACCCTTTTTACAAAATTTAATTTAAAAAACTTAAAGGTACAACGACCAATTTTCGAAGAATTGTAGAAGTAGACTGAATTAATGAAATAAGTTGAAATGCTCACAAATTCACTATTATTTTTCTGTTGAATATAGTTACATCTAATGCCCAAAAGTTGGGCGTTGCTGTTACAGTGGTTTATTTACTAGCAGTTGCCATGATGGGACCACATCTACTGTAAACGATTTAACTGTGAAGAGGAGACTGTTGTTCCACAAAATAGGATTTTTTTATACTTTTTTAAGATTGCATGTTGTAGAGTACAAGCTTAATGTAGCCTTGTCCAATATTGCGATTTCAGTAAAAATTCAGTTGTGATAAAAATCAGTCGTCGCTTTGCAATTATTTACATCCGGACTCAAGTTACAGAAAACATGCGAGGATATGACAAGTTGAATGCTGTTTCTCATAAACCGAGAAGTTGCACTAGTACAGCGATGATAACAAGTTTCCCACGAATGTACATGTATTATCATTTATACACTCATGTCATTGAAAGTGCGTTGTGACTTTGGGGACACCCTGCATAAAATTACCAAATACAATTTCTCCTTTCCTGATCAACATATTAAAATGATCGTTTTGTAAACGTTAACAGGGACTCGCGTTTTATGGGATGTGCACTTGACAACTTGTGGAAATGCATATGATATTAATAAAACCGATAATTCTATGGTTGACCTCTTATTTTGCTTTATGGGCGATAGATGGCAGCACCTGCCATCTGAATAGAAATATAAGAGATTTACTGTCGTTGGCGAAATTAAGAATATCTGGAAAAATACTAAAAACGAAATGTTTTTTCATTTTATATAGCACAGGAACTTACTATCAATATAAACTTGGAATTAAAACATTTAGTGTCATTTGAAATTATCATATCTGTCCAAAATTATCAAAATTCAATTGCAAAAAACCACTTTCAATGGGCCTAAACTCACCATTTGAAATCCTTTTCGTTAGTAATACATTAAACATTGAATCAAAGTCTGAAGTCACCCAAACCGGACGGAAAATGACCGATACCTTCCCCATTTTCGTTTTCGAACAGTGCAAGGTCAAACAAATTCACAAATGCCATGACTTATCTATTGAGTAAATCCCATAAGTCATCACATCCTTATTCCCCTGATGGAACCTCCAGCCAAGGTTTGTTATAAATATACATTGACATACTGATAAGGAAAAAAAATACCGACTTATATGAATAGGCCAATGTGTCTGCCACATGCACCTGTATGCACAATCAGTCAAATTATCCAAAGATGCAAGATGTCGCAAATGGTAACCGTGCCACGTAGTTTGGAAATAATACAAGGCATGCGTCTAATTTGCAAGTTATGCATAATAAGCATAATCTATCTGGTCATTACAAAAGATGCAAATGGCGAGATTGTAACGTTACAGTGTCCGTTTGGCCAGACATTAAACTGCGAATGGAAAATCGGAGATGAGGATTACTACGACAGTAACTTATCTAATTTAATGTCGTTCATTCAAAAACAAAGACAACGACCAGGGAATTGTTCTATAGTTTTTCACATATCATCGACATCCCAATGCTCCAACGGCGACAATGACCAAGTACAACAACCAATATGCTTTCAAGATTGCCAGAGTAAGTACAGTGCACTTGTACAGTTCATTATACAAGTCTCAAGTTTTTCAAGTTCTCGTTTTAAGTTCCTATTTTAAGTCGTGGATGAACACATTTAAATACCTGCTAGTGAAGGAAGTCAGTTAAGGCCCATTGAAAGTGCGTTGTGACTTTGCGGACACCCTGCATAAAAGTACCAAATGCAATTTCTCCTTTCCTGATCAACAAATTAAAATAATTTTTTGTAAACATTAACAGGGACTTGCGTTTTATGAGATGTGCTCTTTGACAACTTATAGAAATGTATATGATATTAATAAAAACGATAATTTTGCCTTTTTATTTTGCTTTATGGGGGATAGATGGCAACACCTGCCGTCTGAATAGGAATATAAAAGATTTACTGCCGTTGGCAAAATAAAGAATATCTGGAAAAATTCTAAAAACGAAATGTCTTTTGATTTTATATAGCGCAGGAACTTACTATCGATATAAACTTTGAATTAAAACATTTAAGTTTCATTTTAATTTATCATATCTGTCCAAAATTATCAAAATTGCAAAAAACCACTTTCAATGGGTCTTAAAAGGAATTGGATCAATCGTATTTTCTTGGTGTAGGTGAGCTTTATTTACACGTAGTTGCATTTCAAACTCAATATACAACCGTATTGAAATTTGTAGGCAATTCACACTTCCTATTTCGAAAGCACTAAATTCCATACGAAATTTCCATACAAAAGTTCCATTGGTGCAATACCATTTCATGTATAAGACTTTTCTCGTTAAAATAGAAGGATCAAACTCACTGCAATCATTTGAGATTAACGGACTGACACTTATTGCATTCAGCCTCATCGTTATTATCATCATAGCGTTTGGAGTGTTGTATTTTCGCATCATGAAAAAATGTCCGACAACGTCGCCCAGTAAGTACATTATTCAGCATGTTAATATCTTTAAAACGAAATTACCAATATCACCATGAACTTAAATGGTCAATTTTAATTTCTATTCACTAGAAACACACAGGAGTAACGAGGTTGCTGGTGTCAGAAACACTCAGACAGGTAAGTCTCCAAAATTATACTGCCTGTTTGCTGAGACTTCAATTCAATGACAATCAATTTCAACTCAGTAATTTGCACCTTGTACGTTCATAAGACGTCAATGAAAAATGTAATATTTCAATCTGAGCTATTAAAAGCAAGCTTAACTTGAGTATTACCATTTTACAGGCATGGATCCCATCTACGACGATGTTTATTATGCGAGGTTAGTGTCTAGAAAACAACTAACACTCGAGATGAACAAACCTCATTGTTAATTTGTTTTAAATTTGCAGGACGTCACGCCCAACAACAGATTCCTGCGGATATCTGGTTCTTAAATAAGCTCTCCAAATGAAAAATGCATCTTTCCACAACCTCCAACCTCGTTTTATCAATGTGTTCAGATGTTCTGTTTTTGAACTTCTCAATGTTAAACCTTTTACCACTTACAATTCCTGATTACAAATAAAGATATCTAAATGAAATAGAGTTGGGGTATTATTGAGCTCCACTGGCTGTTGAAGTATCAGCTGAGATCAGCAGGTTTCATCACATGTTATTTATACAGGGTGTCCTATAGCTTGACAAGGTTGGTAGTAATGTATAGCGCAGTAATCGCCTGGAACACAACTCATTTAAGATTTCATTCCCTTTCAGAAATGACACAATTTGGTTGTACATGTGTAACAATATTTTAAAGTCAATCCACAGCAGCACATGCCCCTGAAGGTAGGCAATCCCTGACAGCATGTCTGCCATAATAGTTTGCCTTTAGGATGTGTAGTGTACCATTTCATCAAAAATGTAACACACACCGTCATTACTGCATGCGACTACTTGTGCACATGTTTTCGTTTAACAACAAATCGACGAAAAATTAATAAAATATGTATTGAAAATTTTCGAAACTAACATGCTACCGGTATAGTGTCTGTCCTTACATAGGTACTTTGTCATAGGTATTTTGTCAAAAATTTAGCACACATCGTCATTACTTCATGCGACTACTTGTGCAAATGTGTTCGTTTAACAACAAATTGACGAAAAATTAATAAAATGTGTATTGAAAATTTTCGAAACTTACATGCTACCGGTATAGTGTTTGTCCTTACATGGATTTAGTGTCAAAATCCATCATTTTTGTTTCAATTTCGCCCTAAGCATTTTTTATTTCATATTGGGCAGTTCAGTATTGCTTTTACGACTAAACGTAATCCTTTCTGACCTATTTTTTTTTCATAAAATTACGTCATCATCTTGCGGAGATACAGTGCTCCCACCTCATTTATCAAATCCAGTATTATTAACTCTAGCAAGAAAACACTGCCATTAGTTCATGTATAGAATACTTAGAATTTTAACATTAAACCAACTTTGTGACAGCCTATGACAAGCATCCGCATGCTTTTTCGAATATCCGGCCTAACGAATTTACAGTTAAAAATAACCATATCCTCCTTTTCGAATTTTCCTTATATAAGTCGATGACTAAAACAGAAACTTAATCCTCAAATTAAGTCGCAACTCAATCCACTACAAAGTGATTTCATGTCAGTGCATGCATTTACTTCCTTGAAAATGCATACCCCTGTCAACGCCAATTTATTAAGGATAAAAACCAAATGTAGCTTAACGTGTCTTTCTCTTCATCCTGTCTAAATATGTGTGACTGAAAATGGAACGTGGTCGCTTTAAAATGAATTTGTTATGGATACTGGTATCTATTTTGCCAACTGCATTCTCGCAAACAGGTAAATTATTTTTTATTTGCATTAGCATTGCTGCATGATCTTAGTTTGATAAACATTTCTACTATGTATAAATGCAAGCTTCAGTCAAGTAAGTCATGCATGTAACTTGACTTGTGTGTTAACTTGACTTGTGTAACTCAGCAGTGATGATGATTTGGTTCGAGGCACTCTAAACCAAGCAAGTTAAAGTCGCTGCAAATAGCATGTACAGTGTAAACTGTTTAAACAGGCTTAACGTAAGATGATGATGTGACGTCAATCCGGGGCCGTCCAAGAATTATGTCATCTTAGGGAGGAGGCTTAATCATAACATTTTCTTCTATCAAAGTCTGGTATTAAAACCACCATTTGTCATCCATCGCTTTGTACAATATTTTACTGTTGATATGAACTGCTGACATATTGGTCTAATGACATAATATTGAAAGTCAACTTTGCCCATGCAGTGTTGTCTCAATAGAATAAGTGCATTATTCTAAAGTTGAAACAAAGCAGGTGCTCTTATTTCTTTTGAATATTTCCAACAGGATGTGTAAGAAACCGAAGCAGTGAGGATGATTTGGTTTGAGGCACTCCAAACCAAGCAAATTAAAGTCACTGCAAATGGCATGTAAACTATTTAAACATGATTTACCTGAGATGAGGATGCGACGTCACAAATTGATTATTTACTATCTTCAATCGGGGGTCGTCCAAGTATTATGTCATCTTAGGGAGGAGGCTTAATCATAACATTTTATTTTATCAAAGTTTGGGGTTAAAACCATCATTGTTATGAACTGCTGACATATTGGTCTGAAAATCACGATTTAGGATGACATAATACTTGAACGTCAACTTGGTCCATGCAGTGTTGTCACAATATAACAAGTGCATTATTCTCAAGTTGAAACAAAGCATGCATGCTCTTATTTCTTTGGACTATTTCCCACAGGATGTGTAAGAAACCGAAATTTCTTTCAACACGAGCCAGCAGACACCGAATTGAAAGAAGGGGAAACCGGAAGTCTATACTGCATTTTCCGAGCAAACCAAGTCAGAGATTTAGTGTCTTGCTTTTGGTACAAAGATGGACTCCCAGTTGGAGTTCAAGGATCATACGCTTTCTTCGGAAAGCCCAACGAAGGAGACTGTTCAATGAAAATCACCAATTCAACAGTCATCAGGGATGATGGACAGTGGACGTGTGCTCGTACATTACAAGGAACCAACTGCATACAGTCCAGAACTGCTAACCTTAGAGTCCTAAGTAACATCCAAAGCAGTATGACGTAAAATTTCACATCCTCGCAGATTCTTCCACCATAATCTTGTCTTCCATCTCCAGGTCCACCAAGAATGCCATCAGTGAGGATGACCTACGACTCAGGCAGGCTGACCAATGGGTCCTACTTGGGGTTGTTTTCCAGTCCAATGACGCCCCCACCAACCATTGAGTGCAGATCCGAAGGTGGAAATCCACCAGCAAAACTGAGGTTTTCAACATCTCTGCCCACAGAGATACATTTCAGCACCTACAATTTCACGATGGGAGTAAAGGGCATCAACCTGACGGCCATTTCAGTTGCACGTTTGCCTCAAATGGACGAGACATGGTACGGCCAGAATCTCTTCTGTGTGGCAGAGCATCAGCTTGAATACCACACAGTTTATATCACTATTGTGAAACCAGGTGAGCAATTCCATTGTGAGCATTTGTGTACAGAAGTGGGACAAGAAAAGAGTGCAACTCTGAAAATTATGACCAACTTGTGTGGACTGTGTGGACTTGCATGCCATCAGAACTTCAATGACTACTGTGACACAGTTTTCAATTGGATTACAACAGGAGTGAAGTACACCCTGATTTCACCATGTCTCTTGAAGTCTGTATTGTCTTTCAGTTACTTCACAAACTTCACACCAGAATTCTAATGACCTAATAACAGTTGTACCTAGCTGAGCTCACACATTGTAAATCCCTCAGGTATAAGACTAGTGATAACCAATGATAAAAGTGATAACGAATGTAGCAGTTTGCTAAAACATTCAATAATTGACCTTATGTTGCTAATATAATGGCATTGTTAGCACATGTAAGATATTGGGAACGTTCAAATATTATATCATCATCTTACGTGTGGGGCTGGCCAAATGAGTCATTGGCTTTTGAATTAAAATGCATCATTCTTAACTTCTCGCAAACAATTTTTGGGCTTAAATTCGTCATTTCTCAATTGATTTTTCCAAAAGTTCGAACATATTTTGGCCAATGAAGACATCAGATAATTTTGTTTGCCAAAATTATGTGATGACTATTTAAACGCCCCTATTACAATGCAGTGTAAGAAGTATGTACATGTAGTTCCAAATGCATGTGAAATTTCACATTTTTCACATTTTACTTTGCAGGTGAATCTCCCTGTAGTTCTTCGAAAATTTCAACGTCCTACATAATCATTGGTGCCTTGCTACTAATTCTACTCGGTGGTGGTTTTGGCGCCGTATTGCTCCACTTTTATCAAAAAAGAAAAGCTGAGGAAAATGCTGGTAAGTTTCACCTCATTCTACACGTGTTAGCCACCATATTTTTTTAAACCACTGGATGCTGGTAATATGTGCAATCTATTTATGAATTTCAAAAACCCATTCAACAGGTCGTGGAGAAAGTTATGATCCTGAACGGTAAGTGGGAATTTATAAAAATTGATTCAAACAAAGTTGTTATCTTGAAAATTTATTATGTTATTTTTCAGAATATCAAACGAGTTAACCAATGTGAACGAAAATGAGGACAGTTCTTCAAAACTTGAGGTAAGTATTAAGCGTAGCTGAAATAGAATTTCGTGTTTATTTACTGTCAATACTAATAAATACTGTATAGCGAAGCCCATTAAATTATTTGTTCATTTCCAGACTGTCGAGTACTCAAGTCTTGCATATCCAAAGCCAACAAAGACAGCTCCCAGCCAACCATCAACACAGAATGAACTTTGTTATGCAGAACTGGACATCAAAGTGCTCAACAATGCACGAAGGCATTAAAATGGAAAAAATTTTCATTAAAAAAAAAGAAAAGTCAAATATGAATCTTGTTTAACTGGAAACTCATTGTCATTTTTTTTTGATTAAACATGAATTGAAGTTTAAAATGAAATTAGATGAAGGTAGTTTCATTTTCGTTTTAATGATGTTTCTAACGTAAAGTATTCCTTAGATCCTCAAATGTAGTTATTTTTACTAAATGGTATCTGTATGTACATGTACCTGATAACCACTTCAGTGAGAATATATTTTACGTTGGTAAATGTAAGGAAAGTTGGACATCTTTGCGAATATGCACTGTTAGAAGTTCACGAAATCACTACATTATAACCTACTTTACATGCACACACAATATTATGTTTAATATGCTTGATGGCGGCCTTGTTTCGATATCAAATTCATCCATGAAAGCCAGTAATGAGTTAACAAAACCTGATCGTTTAGCTAATATTGTACATATTGTGGATGCTGATAATTTTCTTCCCTGAAAATACACGTTCCGTTTATAATCCTGAGTCATTTTAAAATGCAGTATGCAAACATACAATTTTTCATATCAATGTTTACAGCACCTATGGTGTCAACGTACGTTATAGATAGTGAAAGTGAAACAAGTTAGAATCAGAACTAAGAGAAACCGTTTCAAGATGTACTTCCTAAGCTTGTTTGCAATATTTTTGCCTGCTGTGCTTGCAGAACAAGGTAAACTCATCGATTTTCATCACTTTTCATGCTTGTAATTGTATAAGTGAAAATGCACGGTTTTAAAATGACGAAAAAGCAAAAACATTGACACATGTGTTTCGGCTGACCATCATCGGGTCAGAGAAATTTATAATGTTAACGACGTTTCAGAAAAAAATTGGCGCAAGTTTTAAAACATTTTAAACTGCTTAAAGCTTAAAACTGCAAATTTGTGTAGGTGGCTAGCCAAACACAATGTGTAGAAGGGTGCATAGCATTTAGTTCATGCAAGATCCCAACTCTTTGAAAATGCTACAGATCCGACGTCATCATAATTGCATGACTCACCTGTAACATGTCCAGGAAGTTATATTAAAAGTCCCTATAACAAAATGCACTAATTTTACACCTTAAACGACATGCAATGAAGTCCTCTCGACCCCTTTAACATCCAAGGTGCTACACATCGGTGCGTGTGATAAAATTGAAAAAGCGCCAAAAATCAAAGTGTACATTTTTGAAACAACCATCAAGTGCGAATAATGCTAATTTTTTTTAATACTGTAGAATGTATACACGGACAGGCGTTTAAAAAGTTTCCAACTAACATCGAAGTAAAGGAAGGAGAAGATGGCGTTTTGACATGCATATTATGCCCAATGTTTGCGGGCCGCGAATGTACCTGGTTCAAATACAATGAAGACGGAACAGTTGGAAATAAAAATGAGCACGATTTCATCGGAAATAAACGACATGGTGACTGTTCAATAAAAATAAAAAATTCGAGCGTTATTCGAGACGATGGAAAATGGACCTGTGGTTTGCCAGACGCAGGCCAATACGATTGGGCTACACCTGTTTTATATACCGTTTTAGGTAACAAGATAATTTGACCAAAATTAGATTAGTAATTAATCTCATTTGTGTTTCCACCGTCATGATCGCGCTAAATATATGTATAATTTTAAATTGATAGTGGTACCAAAAAAAATAAGCGTAATCGAAAGATACTCTTCGACGAATGACAGACAATTCGAATGTCGATCTGAAGGTGGCAATCCAGCAGCCAATCTCACGTGGAGCTTGCCAAATTGTCCCTACATTCAGGCCGATATAATATCAAATTACACGACTGGGATAAAAGGTATCAATTTGACCATAATTTCTGTTCTGCGGTTGACCTCCATACATGAGTCCTGTTATGGGAAGATTCTTACTTGTGTGGCAATGTGGAACCGTCAACACGAAATACGTACCATAGTAATTTCAGATCCAAGTAAGCTTAAATGGAATTCGCCAATCAGAGTTCTTAGCATAATACGAGTAATTTATGTCCATCCATTCCTAGTCTTAGGAAAAAATCCCAGCAACACTGTCGAGCCGCACGTAACCTCCACCACGACTCAATCAAGCAAAAGGATCGACAAAACCACAAGTAATTATCATTACATGGCTTCAACTGATTTTTTGCTACAACACAATTTGTTTATAATGTTGTCCTTTTCACTTCATTCCTATTCTTAGGAAAAAATCCCGGCATCACTGCCAAGTCGCATGTAAACCATACCATGACTCAAGCCAGCAAACAGCCTAAAAACACCACAAGTAATTATCATTACCTGACTTTTACTAATTTTTTGCTATAACACAATTTGTTTATAATGCTGTCATTTTCATTACCAAATTGCCTTGTGCGTTACTGATTTTTTTCAGACAGGACCACCCCAATAAGCGTGAAAACACTTAATACGACTCCATTAAGTACGTTTCCAAATGAAAATAAATGTGGTAAGTCCAAATCTCCCAATGACAAGTAATAGAAAATTGATGGTTTTATTTGAAACTTACAATTAATATGAACGTCCTGTGAGATAAGCCAGCAATTATGTTCACAGGCCATAAAATTCTGCAGTTAAACATAAGTAAACACGATTTTGTCTATGATCACAAAAATCTGACATGCATTCATGAAAGTTTGTCCAAATCCAATTCGAAAATGTACTGGAAGTGACGTGATGAACAATTTGATGGAGTCATCAACGGTATTGGCTATTCATGCAAGGACACAATTAAGAATCCTACTATTGAACAAGTTCTTTCATTTAAAACAGTATCCAAAATTTGACCACCATAGAATTTGTGATTAAGCATTTTCAAACCTGAAAAGTGTAATCGAAATCGGAAAGCTGTGCAAAAAAACAACAGCAGCAAGCATAGTTATCCTTTTAAGAGATATTATGTTTATATTTCTTTTATTTGTGCAAAAAAGTTAAGTTTTAGTAGAATTTAATATTCAAGAATTTAACGGTTCATAGCTGAGCTTTATTTTCATTGCAATTGCATTCCAAAGTTTATATACAAGTAAATAAAGCAAGCATTAATTTATTACTCTTTAAAGTAAAAAGCCTTTTCTCGTTAAAATTAAAGGATCAAACTCAATGCAGTCATTCGAGATTAATGGACTGACACTTATTGCATTCAGCATTATCGTCATTATCATCGCAACGGTTGGAGTGTTGTATTTTCGCGTCATGAAAAAATGGCAGACAACGTCGCCCAGTAAGTGCATCTTACAGCATGTTATTATTTTTAAAAAGAAATTATTCATTTCAACATCAACCTGCAATTTCATTTATGAAATTAAATGGTCTTTCCATGGTCAATTTAATTTCTATTCACTAGAAATAAACAGGATTGACGAGGATGCTGGTGTCAGAAACCGTCAGACAGGTAAGTCTCCAAAAATAATTTTACAATGAATACAACTCTGTACCTTGCACTCAACAGAGATACCTGTCATGCTCAGGTTTGAAATTTTAAATTTTTCATTGACTCTTCGTTAACTTAATTGAATACAAATTTTACACTTTCAACCATATTTGTGATTTTGAGCAATGTTTAGCGGTTGGGGATACATTTATGATTCGAGCTGCATATTTATATCAGAAAACCATGCAGGATTGCAACCGTTATAATGCCAGTTGTTAACAATTACATTAATGAAGCGTCAATGAAAAGTGGAAAATTTCAATCCGAGTTATTAAGAATATTCTCAATTTTCAGGGATCTATCATGTCTACGAAGACATTGATTATACAAGGTTAGTGTAAAGAAAACAAGCGACACTCGAGATGAACAAACCTCATTGTTGACTTGTTTTACATTTGCAGAATTTCACGCCATTCAACAGATTCTGGAGGATATACGACACCTGCTCTATAACATAAGCTCGCCAAACAAATGCTAAGCCGGAAATCAGGGAGAACCTTTCCTGCATTTTAGATATGAGTACTCACTTTTAGAAATGACACAATTTGGTTGTACATGTGTAACAATATTTCAAAGTCAAAGTCAATGCACAACAGCACATGCCCCTGAAGGCAGGCAATCCCTGACAGCATGGTTGCCATATTTTGTCTTTCAGATGTGTTGTCTACCATGTGTATCAAAAATTTCGCACACTGTCTTTACTGCCATGTGTTTACTTGTGTACATGTATTCGTTGAATAACAATCTACAGAAAACTATTAAAATATTTATTGCACATTTTCAAAGCTATAAGGGGTATGCGGACTGATTTAAAGCAATGAAATTACATTGCGTGAGCACTATTGCTTATTTTGACCTATTCCATACTTTTCTAAAATTTGATGCTACCGTATACTCGATCAGGCAATAATGCAAAATTGACTGCAGATGTCAAGCTAATATTTTTGACAACTGGATTTGAATAAATTCCAAAATGACCAATTAACCTAGCATGATACATGTCAACAGTTAGTGGTGGTATCTGTTGGAGACAAGTAGATGGGGTTTGTTGGCCCCTCTATTTGGCAGTGGTCTAAACTCGAGAACTCCATCTGAGCTACCATGTTTTCTATCCACTCTCAATGGTTACAGGCAAATAACCCAAACATTGCATCTCTGCATGGACACTATGAGTGATCACTGGCGCCTAAGTGCCACTTATATTCTCTCCACAGAAGGTGTCTCCAACAGGGATTGTTGGTTCAGGGATTGAAAATACTGTTTCCGTTTATAATACCGATTCATTTTAAAATGCAGTATGCAAACATAACATTTTTCCTATCAATGTTTACAACACCTATGGGGTCCGGTAACGATACAGATAGTGAAAGTGAAACACGTAAGCAGCAGAACTCAGCGAGACCGTTTCAAAATGTACTTACTGAGCTTGTTTGTAATATGTTTACCTGCTGTGCTTGCAGAACAAGGTAAATTCATCGATTTTCATCACTTTTCATGTTTGTAATTGTATAAATGGCGAAAAAGAAAAAAACATTGACACTTGTGTTTCAGCTGACCTTCACTGTGTCAGAGAAAGTTATCATGTAAAGAGCGTTTCAGAAAAAAATTGGCGCAAGTTTTAGAACATTTTAAACTGCTTTAAGTTTAAAACAGCAAATTTGCATAGGTGGGGAGCCAAACACCACTAATGTGTAGAAGGGTACATAGCATTTAGTTCATGGAAGATCCCAACTCTTTGAAAATGCTGCAAATCCGACGTTATTATAACTGCATGACTCACCTGTAACATTTCCAGGAAGTTATATTTTAAGACCCTGTAACAAAATGCACTAATTTTACACCTTAAACGAAATGCAATGAAGTCTTCTCGACCCCTTTAACAACCAAGGAGCTTTACAATGTTACGTGTGTAAATATTGTAAAAGCGACAAAATTAAACTGTCAGTTTTTGAAACAACCATCAAGTACGAGTAATGCTGATTTTTTAATACTGTAGAATGTATACACGGACAGGCGTTTAAACAGCCTCCAACTGACATCGAAGTAAATGAAGGAGAAGATGGCATTTTGACATGCATATTATGCCCAATGTTTGCGGGCCGCGAATGTACCTGGTACAAATACGATGGGGAAGGAGCAATTGGAAATGAAGATGCATACGATTTTATTGAAAACCAACAACAAGGTGACTGCTCAATAAAAATAAAAAATTCGAGCGTTATTCGAGACGATGGAGGATGGACCTGTGGTTTGCCAGACCCACACTCAGACAACTGGTCTACACCTGTTATATATACGGTTTTAGGTAACAAGCAATTTTGACTAAAATAAAATTAACACTCATTTGTGTTTCTACCATTATGATGGCGTTAAGTATATGTATAATTTTAAATTGATAGTGGTACCAAAAAAAATAAGCATAACCGAAATATACTCTTCGACGAATGGCAGACAATTCGAATGTCGATCTGAAGGTGGCAATCCAGCAGCCAATCTCTCGTGGAAATTGCCAAATTGTCCCGACATTCAGGCCGATGAAATTGAAAATTACAAGACTGGGATGAAAGGAATCAATTTGACCATAATTTCTGCTCTGCGGTTGACCTCCATACATGAGTCGTGTTATGAGAAGAATCTTACTTGTGTGGCAACGTGGATCCATCAACACAAAACACGTTCTATAGTGATTTCAAATCAAAGTAAGGTTAAATGGAATTCGCAAAATCGAGTTCTTAGCATAATACGAGTAATTAATGTCCCTCCATTCCTACAGCTGTAGTCTTAGGAAAAAATTCCAGCACCACTGCCGAGTCGCAAGTAAACGCTAACATGATTCAATCCAGCAAACGGTTCGAAATAACCACAAGTAACTATCATCACCTGGCTTATACTAATTTGCTGCTACAACACAATGTTTAAAATGTGTAAAACGGTGTCTGGACATTTTTTCCCCAACATTTTTCCCGGAAATTTTTTCCACAAGTTTCCACATGGTAGAACATGTAAGGTCAGATGCTCTCCCTTTTTAAAACTGACAACATTTTATTAAAAAATCACATATAAGTGAAAAAATTAGTAAAAAACAAAAGATAAAATTAAAAATCACCTTAGCAATTACGATCTAGAAATTAAAACTGTGTGCTATGGCTCTCAAGTAATCGCCATACTTCTCAAAAATTTGTTGAATTCGTTGGGCACAATCTCGATATTTTTTCAATTTGGTGGAAAAGGAATACCAAAAATGGCTTGCTCGATTTTGGTTTTATTGAGACTTCGCTCCGGAATAGCAGCAATGAATTTCCAAATTGTAGGATGACATTGTAATCCACTATGGTAAAATATAATATACACTGTATACCAACTATGCATAAATATAAAAAATGGGAAAATATTGTGAAACAAGTTTTTTTCACGCAATCAATTTTGTAAGTGAACTAACTAAAAGGACTTAAAGGTCTTGCTAAACTTTTCACATCGCTGAAAACTTTTTTTCTGTCATGAAATCAACCTGTTTTACAATAATTTCAAATTTTTTGATAATTTTGCAAAAGTGGCTCGGAAAAGTCCGGGAAAAAATGTTTGGGGAAAAATGTCCTTGGGAAAAAATGCCTGGGGAAAAAATGTCCGGGAAAAAATGTCCAGGGAAAGAATGTTGGGGAAAAAGGTCCTAGAACCCCTTATCACTCCATTTCTTTTCTTAGGAAAAAATCCCGGCACCACTGCCAAGTCGCATGTAAACCATACCACGACTCAATCCAGCGAACCGTTAGATAAAACCACAAGTAATTATCATTACATAGCTTCAACTAATTTTTTGCTATAACACAATTTGGTTATAATGCTGTCATTTTCACTATGAAATTGCCTTGCGCATTACTGATTTTTTCAGACAGGACCACCCCAATAAACGTGAAAACACTTAACACGACACCATTAAGTACGTTTCCAAATGAAAATATACGTGGTTTACTTGAAAATACACCAGAAGGTAATCCCAAATCTCCCAATGCCAAGTGATAGAAAATTGACCATCGTAATTGTTTTATTTGAAACGTACAATCAATATTCCCTTCCTCAGTCCTGTCAGATAATCCAGCAATTATGTTCAAACTCAAAGGCCATAACATTCTGTAGTTAAACATAAATAAACACAATTTTGTCGATGGTCACAAAAATCTGACATGCATTCATGATGGTTTGTCAAAAATCCAAATCCAATTCAAAAATGTACTGGAAGTGACGTGATGAACAATTTGACGGAGTCATCAACAGTTTTCTGTAAAAGATTTTTCTCGTTAACATTGAAGGATCAAACCCACTGCAATCATTTGAGATTAATGGACTGACACTTATTGCATTCAGCCTCAACGTTATTACAATCGTAGCGTTTGGAGTGTTGTATTTTCGCATCATGAAAAAATTGCCGAAAACGCCGCCCAGTAAGTGCATTTTTCAGCATGTTATTATTTTTAAAAAGAAATTGCCAATTTCATCATCAACCAACAGTTTCATTTTTGAACTTAAATGGTCTTATTCCATGGTCAATTTAATTTCTATTCACTAGAAATAAACAAGATTGACGAGGATGCTGGTGTCAAAAACCCTCAGACAGGTACATGTAAGTTCCCAAAAATAATTTTACAATGAATACAGCTCAAGTCCTTTGAACTCAACAGAGAGATACTTGTCATGCTCAGGTTTGAAATTTTACAATTTTCATTGACACTTCGTTAACTTAATTGAATACAAATTTTACCCTTTCAACCATATTTGTGATTTTGAGCTATGTTTAGGGGTGGGGATACATTTCTGATTCGAGATTATATTCATAACAGAAAACCATT
>JAQFYZ010001560.1:0-22513 GCA_034695085.1 Cylindroiulus punctatus
ATCTCTTGATAGTAGCCATCTCTTGATAGTAGCCATCTCTTGATAGTAGCCATCTCTTGATAGTAGCCATCTCTTGACAGTTTTCATCTCTTGACAGTTTTCATGTCTTGACATTTTTCATCTCTTTATAGTGTCTACAGCGTCTCTTGATAATGTCTCGATAGTTTGAGATGAGAGTGAAATCTCGTCAGCTCTCAGAACCGTGTCGGCTCGGTGTCTGCGAGCTTCTGTGGACAGTCCATTAATTGCCACCAAATCAATGCAGAATGGTTTGAGAGCTCTCAGCAATTTGAAACACGCGTACAGTTTCAAGAGCTGTTAAATAAGAGGCACAAATAGACTCGACCACTGGAGAGTAGTTTTACTCTCAGGCTCGAGGAATTATACTGACACATCGACTAATTACTCTCAGTCTACACTCTCAGTCGCAACTGCATTTGCAAGTTTTAACTCTCGAGAGTCAGTTTTACTCCACCGAGCCTCATGAAATCTCGATGGTAACTCTCGCTCTCAATTGGGCCTCTACTCTCAAATGGCACGAGCATTAGTGGCATAATTGTCCTTTTCCAAATTTGCATATAGGATGCATTAGTGTCTCGTAAAATCTCGTAAAACTGAATAGCCCCCGAGGCCTTCGTACTTCTTCGTTTTCCTGTCTCTTAATTTACGAATGAGTTTTACTGCAAAACTTCTTCGCAGGATCCACTTCCTCATTTGATATTCATGTTTGATAATTTTTACACTTTATTTACCCTCCCCCTTAGCCCCTCACGAACACATTTGTTTTCGTAGTCTATTTCACTTGGTGGGATTAAGAAAAGCAGGGCGCTTTTTATAACCGTGAATTAAGAATATAGATATTTATGTCTGATATCCTCAAAAAGGAGGGGGTGGGGGGATAACTGAGAAGCTAAAGAGAATAGGAGTGGGGTTTTTATGGATGAGCCTCTCCATAAGACGGATGCGAACGATATGCAAAGCACATCCATTTGCGAGTGTCATTTTGGAGTGGAAAAAAGGCCATGGGACAATGAGATGTATTTAAATCCGTTAGGATTAATAACCGTTTAGGGGAGGGCGGGGATAAAAATTAGGGGTTGGGGGCGAGGATAAAAGTGTGGGAGATTAAGAAGATTAGGGAAACTAAAAACAACTCGTTTTCACTTACCAAAACTGTTGACAGTCGTCCCAGAACGGTCTTTGTCATCTCAAAAGTGCCATGAAGGTGCAACATGTACAGTGTAGGGGATCATCGATGGTTTGGTCAGATCGATGGTATCAAAATATCCATTCGTTGTTCTGAAATTAAACAAGTATGTTAGCAAACTGAATATAGTTGCTTTATGAACGAGTAAACCAAGCATAAGAGTAGAAGGTTTTAACAAATTTGCAAATCATTAGGGGACGTGCAAGTATTATGTTATCATCTTTAGAGGGGGTCAATTTAAAGCACATATTCCCGTCCATCTTTTCAAACTGTTTAGAATCACGTATTAAAGATGTTTCTTTCACTTCACTTACAACATAATTTTCAATTTCCTACATCCGACAACAATACGAGGCTGGACATGTTAAATTGGTGCTCCGGCCAGAGTTATTTGCAGTAAAAGCACAAAACTAACATGCAATGTGTATGCATAAAAACTTTGCACCAAATAGTGGATACACTATTTTAAAATTTCGATATTCTTCTGTCAAAGTCTCGTTGCCGCACCATATGCATACCGTAGCTAAAAAAGATGTGATTCAGAATATAGTCTACCTCAATTTTGCCCCAAACTGGACATACAGCATGCGTGCTCTTAACCATCGACATGAAATAGTCGATATATTCCAACATTTGTCTTCGTAATTTTCTGAAATAACTTTGGCAATCATGATAGGTATCGTCAACTTCATTTTGGCCCAAACTGGACATACAACTTGTACAAGTTGTACATAGAAATTCGAGTTCAACCTTCTCCCAACCATAACTGCAAAAAAGTAACTTTAGAAAATTGGTAAGTTACGAAGGAAAATGTTTTTTGTATCTCAAATAGTTTCTACAATCACTATGTAATTAGGGTATACAAATTGTAATACACAAATTCGTATTCAAAATAATTATTCAAGGATTTCAATTTTTTAAAGCACATTTTCGTTTAGGAATTTTTCCACGACACCTCCACATCATCTCGGATGCACGCCATCTTCCTTCCTTATTTGCCCATTTAATAAAATTTTTGCGAAATGAATTTGCCAGCTATAGGTGGCTGTGGAGGCAGAGCGCCCCAGAGTTAATTAACGTTAATAACTGGCGGTTTTAATTGGCCCTGTTTGAACAATGCGAGAGAGAGCGTTGGCTTCGCCTATAAAATTATTTCAAATGTAGCCGGAGAGATTTCTCCGAACGCAATTCAGGCATCAAACTCGCACGCAGCCAACATGGCAATAATGCAAATTAACTAATTAGACGAATTTCAAGGTGGGACACGTAGCGCTTCCCTCGGTTGCACCAATTAATGCGCGCCAGTTAGGGGAACATCCCTTCGGGGCATTTGCACAAATTTCTGCCAAACGCAAGAACCCGGTTTATGCCTTCATTAAGTAAAACGCACCAAATGCCATCAAATTAAGAAAAGAAAGACGGCGAATGGGCGGCCATTAACTTTTACGACCCAACCTTTATTCTTTGAAATTTTCCCAAAGACTTTCTTAACCCTTCAAAGAGCAATTTTTTCCAGCACTGCAACAGTGTCAGCACTGTTTGCTACCCATTGAAATTCACCATTTCCAGGTCAATGTGGGTCCACATCACTCAGTATGGTGTCAATTTGAGAGTTAAGAACGCAGCAGCCATTGACAGAATCTCATTTGCGAGAGGGATATTAAGTTCCATTGAAAGTGCGTTGTGACTTTGGGGACACCCTGCATAAAATTTCCAGAAACAATTTCTCCTTTCCTAATGAACATATGAAAATAATTTCTTTTGTTAACATTAACAGAGACTTGCGTTAGTTAGGCATGAGCTGTTAACAACTGTGCTCTTGACAACTTATGGAAATGTATATGATATTAATAAAAACGATAATTCTGTTTGACCACTATTTGCTTTATGGGCGTTAGATGGCAGCACCTGTCATCTGAATGGGAATATAAGAGATTTACTGTCGTTGGCATAATAAAGAGTATCTGGAAAAATTATAAAAACGAAATGTCTTTTTATTTTAAATTTAAATACTATATATACAGTATATAAACTTGAAACTAAAACATTGAGTTTCATTTGAAATTATCATATCTGTCCAAAATTATCAAAATTCAATTACAAAAAATTACTTTCAACGGGCCTTAACCTGGCATGGAATCATTGGATGAGTGACCAGTTCTCAAGACAGTTTGCTAAACCCGGAAGTGCCACATCAGATTCGAAGTAGGCTTTTAGCTCTGCATCCATTTAAGAGCTGAGAGCGATATTAACCATCGGGAGGAAATCATTCAGAAGCTGAGAGCGATAGCACAAATCGCGAGAATCTCATTTGAGAGCGGAGAGAGAATTACCGACTGTCTTTCTATATGGTATACTAGATAGTCTCAGATGAGATTAACTCTCAGAATCGAATACCTGCGAGCCTCTGCTGTTAGTCTCTCAACAGTAATCGTCCCGCAACTGTCTGAGAGCATTCTCAGTTAATCTATACCTGTCTGCATTGATAGATTTACTATCCGAAATCCATTCAACTCTCATACTCAGACTGAATGTCACTCTCAGTCCTGTACCCACGCACTAGTTGCACTCTCGAGAGTTCCTACTTGACAGAGCCTCCTGCAGCAGGCTCCTGGGGCTCTCGATGGCAAATTTCGCTCTCAATTACTCTCAAATGCACATGGACCCTAAATTTGAAACCGTTTTGAGGCATCGAGAAAAGAACCTCGAGAAAACAACCTCAAGTTTTCTTTTAGGGTTTTGTACGATGACCGCTAGAACCAGACCAGTGTCATGAGTTACGGCGCTCCAGTTGGGCAAAAATATGCGCATAATTGAAGGGGATGTTATGAATGCGACCGGGGCGATAAACCAATAATAAAGTTGTAAAACAGGCGAGATGAGTGGCGTCCCCCCAGGTGGCGTGGACACTGGTCAGCGGTGTAAATAGCGCCCGGAGAGCGATAAGAGGCCTCGAAAATGGGGTGGAGGAGAAAATCCCAGTTTAGCAAATGGTCGGGAAAGAAGAAGATGCTATGGTCATTTTCTATTTATACGTGATGGTCAGCCGGTCACCCCCTTTGCACGAGCGTCGCCATAAATCCAATGAGGGGAAAATGGCGGCCAACTGGACGACGCCTGATAACAACACGCTGGATGAACAATGAAAGAATTACGAGATAGGCACGGACGGAGTGGACGGACGATAGCGCCAAATGACCACTACCAAAGTGTCAATATAATAACAGGCTCACTCCACTAAACGAGCTACAAAACGCCGTTAGACGCCAGAGATACAGAGACAAAGGTCATGGCCATAGCATAAGCATAGACTGCACTTAAGTCCTACCCTCATTACAAACAGTAATTTTAAAAAA
This sequence comes from Cylindroiulus punctatus, assembly GCA_034695085.1. Lineage (NCBI taxonomy): Eukaryota > Metazoa > Arthropoda > Diplopoda > Julida > Julidae > Cylindroiulus > Cylindroiulus punctatus. The sequence goes on from JAQFYZ010001560.1 coordinate 4,564, forward strand.
CCAATTACGTTATCATGTAGGACCAATTTTTGGAAAAAGAACTCATAAAGTGTTATGATTTTGCTCATTTGGTTCACGTGGAATGCCAGCAGGCGGCGCTGCAATCCCTGCTAACGAAAGACATCAAATAACAGCCCTATTGCTTCTACCTATTTTCGAAATTTAGTCTTTGTGACGGATAAAATCAGAACTTTTGTTATAAATGTCTTAGTAGAGTAGAGTAGAGTTGAATGCCACCTGTCCAACCTGTCGGATTTTCTCCCCTTTATGTATTTTTTGGGTGTTTTTATGTTTGTTTTACTTGACCATCTTATAATGGTTTATGTATTATATGTTTAGCTGCCCCTAATCCCAGGCAATCACTGCAAGCAATATTATGCAGCAGGCAAAAATATACCAGCTAGACTACGTTTACACGCAGACTTAGTAACGTTTATCTAAATCAGTCATAAAACATGTTTCACCTATTGCCTTGACTCGAGCAAGCTTGTAACGAAGTCGAGGAATGTAAAACATGTTTACATGCATAACGCAGTGAAACGAAACTGAAGTCGGCATGCAAACGTCAACTATTCCCACCATGTACAAAATCTAAAAGAATAAAATTGACAGTTAGCATGGCTATCATTGAACTACATGTATGTATGGAATTGAAATAAACGAAAGGTGTACATTTGGGGCAAAGGCTATACTAAAGTGCAGCCCAGTTTATTTTTTAAAAGGTGTACAAATTGTTTGCACAATTTCGCCCTATTATTTTCCTTTGCATGACTCATTCCTACCTCATGTTACACGTACTTATCGTGGTTGCTATTTATCATTTTTTCTAAACGAAAAATGTTTCAATTTAGAAATATTTGACCCTTGCAACACCCAGTGCCCATTTTTCGTTCACAGAGGGGTAGATGACCATTACACCTTACTTAATAAAAACGGGGACCATAAAAAGGAATGTCGGTCATTTCCAATAATAACCGATGTTGTTATTTATATAGGAGCCGTATGGTGCACCAGCGGTCATCCAGCAGGAGTGACCCCAGAGTGGCCGCCATCTTGGTCGTAATATTTTTAAACGTTTAGGTGTCAACGGTCAGCATAATGTTCGTGTTCGTCGAGTCCATAAGGGACATTCATAACAAACTAGGCCTGGGTATACACGAACATCCTCCTCCGAAGTATATTATATTGTTGGCACAATAATAAAAGGCTCAATTGGTAACGAGGCCTGGCAGTGAATTTATTTCGCTTAATACTCTATAAATTGCTTCTCGCCACGTATTTTACGAGCCCGTTCTCGATATTGGAGCGAAAATTAATATTTGTACTGCTGCTCGTAAAAACCCAAACTTATTAGTTATCAGAGATCATCAACAACAGCAAATGTTGCTGTCTCAACTAGATTACGAAAGGTTCGGTTAGATGGGTCCCCCCGTTTAGCCCTAGGTCAAACCTTTTATCATTTTAATTAAAGCAATATTTGTTGACCCAAGCTGTGGAAATAAGGTCAATTGCCGCATCGGACCAATGACATCCTTCGACACTTAAGAAAATGCATTTCATTAAAATATGGCTTCCTTTCTTCCTTTTCAGGAAAATAAGATCTGGTCAAAAACAGGGGCAGGGGTCATGATAATTGAACACTGATATAAGAAACGTTCTAGTATTACGCCATCTAAGGGGAGAGTGGTGGCTAAATGACTACATGAGGGATCAGCGAAATAAACTATTTTTAAGAAAAATGGGAATTAAAATCCATCATTGCAAATGGGCTTCACCCCATTATTTGAAAAGGAAATTTTTAATCTTTAAATATATTCCGAATTCATAGATACTACATGTAATTGGAAGGTTGACAAATGCTTTTCATACTCATTTTTAAAAAAAGTCGGTTTCTTAAAAATAGTTCAGTTTGACATGCTAACAAGAACGATTTTTCCCCCAAGACAATACTGGCTTATTTCTTCCCTTTTCCGAAGAAAATGTTGACTTATTGTTATCGCAGGTCTGATAAAACTCATGATGAAAAACTACATTTTCTAAGAACTAACAAATAATTCCAGCTGTCTTATCCCCAGCGGAGCGCACTATAGGTGTATGTAAATATTATTTAATCAACTGAAATAGAAGCAGAAAAATCTGCCAAAGCTGCCAGGCGACATTTAGCTTTATGAGAAAATGTCAACAGCGAAAGATATGCCAAAGTTAAAAAAAAACAGTGTTATATTAAATAAATACGCCATTCATCGCCGATTCAACTTTTAAAAAATGCATCCGAGAGCTTGACAGGCCAGTCTGCAACCCTCGCTCGGTGTGATGCTCGTTGCTCCAAAACCAATATTGCCAACAGATGCATTATTAATACGAGCTGAGTTGGCACTTTCGTCGCTCGTGGTTTAATCAATAAAATTAAACCACAAAAAACGGCATTTAATGCAACACTAGTTGGCGATGAAACCGTCGATTAGGCTAATGGGAGTTTGGTGCAACTCGTTTAAGATGACGGCGATGGGAGAAACGAAGGCGACCAAATCGAGCGAAAGGAGGTATTTGGAGTATGCAAAATAGTTGAAAAGACAGTTGAGAGAGACACTGACTCTCACTCGCAGTGCCAAATGTCAATTGGGGTTGGAGAAGCAATTAGGCATTCCTTACAAATCAACCTCCTTCTCCTATGCAAATAGGAGCAAATAGTTGGTCCATTCAAGAAACGAAAGGCGATGAATCAAGGGGGGTTGGGGGTAAATTGGATAGATCCAGATCCACTATGGCATAGGATCTTGGCTTAATTAGTCCAACTAAGCGCGAATAAAAGCCCAGGATGACTGGGTGAAACGAGCTCTGGACGCGTTTAACAATTGCGTAATGAGTCGGCGTTAAATTAAAACTGGCTGTATCTCTATCAACAAAGTCCACAAACGCCAATAATGTTGTGGAATAAAAGTTTGGTGGCCAGCCCTATGAACCAATAAGTCCAAACTAAAAATCTCACTGCGCTATTTAAAATCGATGACCTAATGTTTGTATATATACAGTAGATCATGAGATAGCTTTAAAGAGATGGCATCTCGAATTAGCCATGCAAGGTGCTGTGCATAAACGATGTCCATTCACATCATTGCCACTTCCACTTTATTCTCTGAACTAATTTTATCCCCTTCATTTGTAACGACATCTTCAAGTTGCTATAGGGATGTTGAAGTAAGAAATTTCTAAGCATATACACAATACGTCACTAATCAATGCTCGAAACTATGTTTATAAGGAATGTTTAATATATCTTAAGAAAACAATGTAAATAAGCTAGCTATGCATGTAAACCTATTTGGCATGAGTATGCTCGAGTCTGTCATCTTGTGCTGACAGACTAACCCACATCAAATTGAATTGGTATCATGGAGATTTATTTAATGCGAGTCAAAACAAGCACGTAAACTAAGCGAAAACCTCTAGATTGAACATTTTCGAGCACTGAAGTGAGGCATGCATTCTGGTTTCTTACCTAATTATCCCTAAAGTAAATCGAAGATTTCGGTGTTATTTGAATGGGATAAAATATCGTTAGAATGCTCAAAACTTAAACCAACCATTTCAAGATGGACAGAGACTGTATTGAGGGTAAAAAACACCAAATTAATACAACACGCTTTATCATAGTAATGGGACGACCAAGAGGAGAGAGGGAGGAGGTTGTCCAATTGACTATTCAAACTAAGGCTGATTAGTGTGGTTAGTGGGGTCAAAAATGGACGTTGTTTATATGCACAGATTCATAAAGTGGCTCTCTAGAGGGTCTCTGACGTCGTGCCTTTAATGACAATGTTCACTTGGCCGTCCAAACGATTTTCGGTTATGGTTTTCAGGTGCTGTAAGACGAAAATTAAAGTTGAGATGGTCCCCCTCGAACACAACAACAGCGCGTTAGAATTCGTTGAGTGTAAACTAAAGGTCTGTGATAAGCGACCAACTTGAGCCACCACCTAAGTTGCGAGATAGTGCGTGGGGCCAGTTTTCCTATAGTTCTAAGGGGTTCTAGCTCTCAGATAAAGAAGGACGATAGCCAGCGAATTTCGGCATGAACGAGCACAGAAGCAATTTGCTGTCAGCTCCGTCCTATCTTCCAGAGAGACAGACCCATTGTGAGTTCAGAATCCCCAACAAACAACGCACAATTTTCTTCGCCTTATTCCTCTATGTCCTCACTCTATATTCTTTTCATTCGGACTTTTCTCCTAGGCTCGTCCTCCCCCACTCCTTCCATTTATATTTTTTGCCTTTTCTTCTTCATCCACTCTCGGCTATCGTCTAGCTATCAGCTCCCCAACACACTCGCGCTGGGTCGGCGTCAAAACACGCAAAAACGGTGTCGGGACAAGTTGTTTTCACGAACGATTAACTTTCTCTATCCTACCTTGGGCTAATTCGAATCGCGCTGAAGGAAATTGCTTTCTGTCGTCGCCATCTTACATCATCCGACCCCGCAATCTTGGCGGGTTCGATCACTCGTCGTATTAATTACGAATCGTAATAACTGCAGATGGGGTCCCCGGGTTTGATTTTCTTGGGAAAGAGGGTGATGATGCAAATGTACGCCAAGATGACTCGCACCAACGAATTCGAAAAAAACGTTCGAATGGCATTCTAAAATGGCCGCTTAATTTGCATAGGGCCTGACAGTTTTCAACGGAACCATGTCCAAACTAGCTACGGTGCGATAAAAAAGTGGTATATTACATACATGTAATAAAGCGTTGCTACACATTCTTCCAAATCCAAGTAAACATGGTACGAGCTTGTCAGTTTATGCGAAGGAAAATTGCCGTTGAATACCAGCGCATGGCTCAACGCCATTTTGGAATTGAACTTCGAATTCCGATCCTGGGTGACCCCTGGACCGCGCCTTATTATCCCTAATTATGTTCAAATTATCCCTAAAATTATATGTTCATTGTGGGGACAAGTTATAAACAAACTTGAAATTCAAAAATGATTAAGTGGCAAAAACCAGCAAAGTTAATTAATTCATTGGTCTACAACATGATGTAACCTAATATTTAAAAGGGCACAAGTGCAAATATTAACTTTGCAGATGTATGCCATCTTGCATGGGCCGCCTACATGTATATAGCCCTGTATGAATTAACTGCTTTTGAATTTTTTGGCAGTATTGATAGAATTATTTGTCTTCAATTTGTGTATACATTTTCCGTCGATAAGTAAGGGTAACGTTCAAGTACATGTATTATGTCATTGTAAAATCCAGGGCATAACCAGCCTGGAATTGCCATTGACTTTTTGGAAAAAGTCACAGAAAAGTCTTGCATAGACTATCTACATTATTGGTATTAATTACGCAGGCGTATGTCATATTTTAGCATTTTCGATGATCAGTGTAGTCAGGGCAAGCTGGAAAAGTCAGGGAATTTGAAACTCTGGGGGGAACCCAGTAATGGTGATTTTCAATCTTGTCAGCACTCTTCGTCATATAATGTAACTCCCTCCTTGACAAAAAAAATGTCCATGTTTGTGGGCTGAAAGTCATTTTTCCATTGAAATATAAAAATGAGTGCACGCGTTTTATCCAAATACAGTGCAGTGAATGAGATGCTAAACGCTTTCTGTACAACAACATGTCAGTTAGGAGACGTGCCAACAGTTATGACAGGGATGGTAGGAAATTCACGACTCGATTTTTCACCCTAAGTCAGCCTCGGGCATAAACACAGCCGAAATGCAGTGTTTGTCAGACCGCTTGTCAATTGTCAATTGCGATCGACGTTGTATTTGTCAAATGACAAAGCGAAGCGACTCCTGAAAGATAACTTTCACGACAAATATCGAGTGAAGCGTGAATATAAGTCTAATAAAGGATGAGGAGGGAGGATGGCGGATATAGCCATGTTTCAAAAGAGAGGTTGCATCCAATGAGGAGTCATTCTTCCAAAATAACACATTTTAGCATTTTAGTCCAGAGTTCGTGCCAATACACACAGGTACACAATACATACAGGTACTAACAATATTGAAAAGTGGACGTCATTAATATTGCTTCCTTCATGTCCAACATGGAGCAATTTTTCTCCATGCAAAACATATCAAATAAACGTTACTGTAAATCTTGATGGCCTATATTGGAACATTTGCTGCTTGCCTGACGAACATATGTTCGACACATTGATGCTGATCAAGTTCAAATCTTAATTTTTCTTATTAATGTAACTTCACACGTCAGCTGACTACATACGAGTGATCATAACAAGACTATTCCTAAAATGGGATGAAGTGTACTTAGTACAGATATGTATGTTTTACACCTGGCAATATCTGACCATATACCATGCATGCTCACTAAGTAAGACATAATTACCTGACCGAACTGAGTCCCTACAAAAGTCCATATTGGAGCAACCATACTATGGAACATGCCATACTAACTACATGGAACTGGACCATATCTACCATTCGAATCCACAAATGAAGCACTGTCTGACACACGCATAACACCAGTCCCTGAGCTAGTTTCCGGTATTGTATGAAAGTCCCTGCGAACATTGAAAAGTAAGTTTCTTCGAAAACTGAATAACCGAATTTTTTTGCAATATCTCCAGTAATAATTTCACTTTTCCCGAATTTCTTGAAATAAACGAAGGCCTCGAACATCCGCCTCGTTATTCTCTTACAATTTATCGTAATATTTCTCAGTTTCCACTTCATATAATGCAGCACGAGCCCCATAAGCCACCCCAGCACGCACTTCTTATATTTTTTTTTTTCAATTTGCAGGGGCGCCAAGGAAACAAATATATTTTCCAGGGAAAAATCCGCCATAACCCCCTGGTCTTACAAGCCCATTTGTCTCAATCAAAACGTCTCGGAAATAATAAAGACGAGAAGGAGGGAAGAAATCCATAAAGTAAAATATGTAGCGATGTAGGCGACCCCCTGTAAGAAGCGACATTTTTAAAGTCCCCTTCCTTGTACCCATAATGCCCATTAAATCCAAGAACAAATCCAGAGCAACATGTTATGTTCATTGGGGGTTGGAGGAGGGTGTTTGATGGCTTCACCTTTCGCCTAATACCACGTGTCAAAACTGTTAAAACAATCCAATATTTCAAAAACTCATACACCGAAGGCGTTTAAGGCACGAAGGGTATTAGGGGTTGAGCTTTAATAAATGTTCAACCACGTGTAAGGAGAAAGGGCCGCCTACGTACGACACAAAATTCACACATCAAATATAAATAAGGGAGTAATCCGTCAAAACAAGCTGTTATGTTATTGTAATATTCGCTACTGGCTTAGAGGACGTGGCTTTTCGTCGCCTTATTTGCATTTTGAAGGACAGGGGATAAAGGAGGCGAAAAACAGTGGCTGGAAACCCCATGTGATAAATGTTTCCACGAAAATATTCGCGACTACAAGAAAGCAACATTAAAATATGGGCCATATATATGGCCAGGGCACAATTTTCATAGAAAACATATGCATGTAGTTGATGAATCTAAGGAATAACTGGAGAGTTGAAATTTTCAAATTTCACAACTTTCCTACCAAGTAACACTACGTGTCTCCTGGCATGGAAACCTGAACTACTCGCAGCTATCCCTCAGATTCATCAACTCCTCATGTTTTATGAGACTGGGTCATGGTACGAGCCATTTATGACCACGAATATTTATTATCAAATATGGTCATGGTGCATGGTTACACACGTAAAATATGTTATACGACTTGAAAATGGCATATATGGTGTACACATGGTGGTGTATACATGTATACTAGTTATCATAGTCAAACAGCATAATTCAACGTTGATAGAGATTTCATTCATTTTGTACTTAAGTTTAACGCTGTCAAGCTCCCTTTACCTACTGTAAAGTATTTGTACCATTTTGCTCATCTTTACCTGACCTGACTAGAAAACGCAATTTCATCGTTTAGTTACTCCTAGCAGCCAGGCAATCACTGCCAACATTTCACTTTCGCAGTTTCATATGGCATATTCTGTAGACTTGAAATCCACCCTGTACATTTCGGGGCGACTTTTACGCAATATCGCGCCTGTACACAACATTATATGTTTCGCCCATAAATGTTTACGAGTTAAATGCAGCAGATATTGGTAGTCGAAACACGCCCGCCGGCGTAATCCTTGATGGAAAATTAAATCCCTCATTTTGGTTGGCGCACGCAATGCCCTGGCCAGCGGCCCATGGATCACGTTTACGTTCAAGTAATTGTTTTCAGAGTTACGAGAGGGATCACAGGAAGAGGGTGCACACGGAGTCAAAGGAATGAATCCTTATACTTAGCATTTACCTTCGTTTTCGGGGCTAGCAGCAACAATTTATAACCTCATTTGAAACAGTCAGTGCCCTCTGGCGCCCTACAGCTAACATGGTCCAGGGCCCCATCAAGTTGTTGTTTCCAAAGGTTGCCCTTCTTTATTTTAATGAAAACGTTGCTATTTTTACCTTAAATGTGACTAACTAGCATCCGAAGTGCCCCCGCTTGTGATAAATTCATGTTTTAATTCATGTTGGGAAGAAAACCAGAAAAAAATACGAAATAAAGTTCGCGAAATTTCCGTTTGCTTCCATACTGTATAGCAGCTCGCAGACTACCAATATGGCGGCGGGTAAGGATTACCATGACGGAGCCTGTTAGGGACCAGGACTTGCCTAACTGAGGGCTTCGCCCCCAGGCCCCCAGTAGGGGGGCGGCACCCCCCTTTGACCTAACCTGACTAACCTATCCTTATGCAGTGGTCCCTAACAGACTCTGTAAGAAAATGTGCAGAAGAGTTTGCTGCGGATGCAGCGCCATAAAATGTTAGTGGAGCCATATTGGGCGTCTATGGTGTTGCCCCGGTGTATGCTAACGAGTGCATTTGTAGTAAATTAAATTTCGTGTTTTTTTATTTTCTTCCCAAAATGAATTAAAACATGAAATTATCACAAGTGGGGGCACTTCGGATGCCTGTTAGTCACATTTCAGGTAAAAAATAACAGCGTTTTCATTAAAATAAAGAAGGGCAACCTTTGGAAACAACAGCCCCTACAGGGTTCAATGTTTAAATTTTCAGCGCAATCAATTCCCATACTGCAACGCTGGCATTAATCGTTTGCTATTTTACGTTTCAATAAACAATCCTCGTAAACCCTTTACTCACCGAAGTCCATTTTCTCCAATTTCTCAAACGTGGTCCGCCATCTTGGCGTTCCAAACACGCATCACGTGCCAGTGTCACGTGTGCTCGTTCCATGCTTTAGATTCTAGAACGGAAAAAATTCCACATTAAATAAATGATCGAATTAATAGCGAAAGGTGCGAGTTACACGTATCGCATCACGCCGAGAAAAGCGCATCGGGCGCACAAACGCTATATGGGCCTATCGATTATTTTTCATTTTCTGCAAAATTTAATTTTCCGTTGCATTTCACGTATTTCCACTTCGCCACCACCCAACACGTGTCTGTGGAACCATTTTACATAATGGCGAAAACTGCTATAGGGAAGAACCGAAGAAAATAGTTGGACTAAGGTTAGCTTTTACATCAGTTTTTATACGCGAAAGACTTCGCGAGAAATATAAACGCTATAAATCATGAGAAACAGTTTAAACGTTTCATCGGGGCTGGCACTCAAAGATGACGGTAAACCGCCATACGATCTTATGGCAAAATGCGTTCTTCTTTCGTGACCAGCTCAGCCATTGGCAAAATACGCAGTAATAAAATAATATACGATTGCAAAAAATGATATCATTAGCGAGCGTTTGTTTGGTATTAAAACATTACTCAAAACGCGGCGACATCTGTTCAAAAAATTGCCATTTACAGAACGTGGGTTAGTACTGAAGCTACGCTCGGGGGTCGTGCATAAACGACGTCCAAAATGGATTCGATGGGTTAGGGGTCAAAACAATTAGTTCATAGATGTCGTTTATGCACAGCCCCTTGCATTCAACTCAGACTTAAATAGTGATGCAACGAGGATGAAACCAAATATTCGCTCGTCGTTTGGTGTAAAACAAGTTGGGTCACAGCTAGACGCCTGTTCAAATATTAAACTGTAATAATTTACACCGAAAACGTTGAATATTTTATGGGAGGGTGGGCTATGGGGGGTAAGCAGCCCACGAGGGAATTATGCGCGACGATTCAAACCCATTTTTATTAGCGGCCTGAATTTGAAGCCGTGCACGACACGCGGCGACAATTAAAGCATAAATCAGCAAAATGGAAACGACGAAATATTGGTCGAAATAATTACTATAATTACAACCCCGCGCGGTTGTAAACAGCATGTTGATTAAATAAAGATGACATCGAAGCTGTTTTAAAACTGGAAACTGCCGTGATAATAAATCAGCGACGAGTTTGGGGGCTGGACATTAGCATGTTAAAAGGAGCGAACGACTGTGACGTCAATGTCAGGTCAAAGTTTACAGGTAAAATGTTTCATGTTTGTTGAGCGGGGCTCTGCGCACGTGCATTTTCACACTTTCGCATTTGGAATACCGTCATGCGTGATTGTTCCAGAATTTAATTTTGCCAATTTTGTTCGTTTATCCATGATATTTATTTGGTTATATTCGTAAAATTAAGGCCCATTGAAAGTGATTTTTTGCAATTGAATTTTGGAAAATTTTGGACAGACACATGTATGATAATTTCAAATGAAACTAAATGTTTTAATTCAAAGTTTATATCGATAGTAAGTTCCTGCGCTATATAAAATTAAAAGACATTTCGTTTATAGAATTGTTCCAAATTCTAGATCTCTTATATTCCCATTCAGACGGCAGGTGCTGCCATCTACCGCTCATAATGCAAAATAAAAAGTCAAACATAGAATTATCGTTTTTATTAATGTCATATGCATTTCCACAAGTTGTCAAGAGCACATCCCAAAAAACGCAAGTCCCTCTTAACGTTTACAAAAAAAAAATATTTTCATAGACATACAGTGTATGTTGATCAGGGAAGGAGAAATTGAGTTTCGCAATTTTGTGCAGGGTGTCCCCAAAGTCACAATTCACTTTCAATGGGCCTTAATTCAGTAGTTATTTCCTGCAACTCTAATCCCGGAGATGGCATATTGTACTCATTAGTCATTAACGGAAAGGTATTCGCATTGAGCGAAATTTGTATTTAAAAACTTATATCAGAAATGTAGAAACCTGACAAATGACAGTTTATAAATCAGCAATTGGTGACACCATTTGGCCACCACACCCCTTCCCTGAAAGTATCACATCATTGTCATCATACAAGCATATGCTTGCACTGGAATATTCCCAAACTGAAGCGAAATAAAGGAAAAACAGAAGCTGACGTCACCACTCATTTGCATACAGCTCATGCCAATAACGGACATAACAAAGGCATCTCTCGTTTTTTATTTACAGTTTCCATGGTGAAAACTGGGCTTTTTCGCCAAACAATTTCGGAGAAATGTTACAGAATACGAGAGAAAGCGATGAAATTAGGCAATTTTGTTACTCGATTTACGCCCGAATTCTGGGGCTATGAAACCGGAAGCGAGCTAGTTTGGTCGCTCGTAAACTGGTGAGCAGCCACTTTTAATAATTGGCCCCAACAATGAAGGCTCTCGCAAAATTCGATGTAATTTCACACCGAGTAATAAACGACGATGGTCCAATTTTCAATTTTCCAAAACGAGCAAGGAAATTCTAAGCGGGGTGGGAGGTAGGGAGGGGCGCGGTTGCCAGGGGTGCGTTTATTACCGGGGTACGAACTCAAAAATAATTTTCATATACACAATATCGACGAAATTAACGATAAGCGAACAGTTAACGACTACGTTGGTCTTTTCGGAAAATAGCATCCCTCTTCACCTCCCCAAATCCGACCCATTCATTGGCCGCGGGGAAAATTTGTCGAAAATATTAAAACTACGTGAGCGTGCATCGAGTTGTAATCAATCCCTGGCTTAATTTCCGCTCTATTGGATGCTTGTGCTAGGTGTGGAGCCCCAGAAATCGACAACTCTCTGACATCCGTCCCTGGCGCAGCAAATTTGCGAGAGTGGGATGGCTATATCAGGTGTCCAATTAAAGCTGATGATATCATCAGCAACACTATTAAACAGCTTCTGTGTATAAAGCTATTTTTTAGTTTTAAGGTTAGTCTAAGGCCCATCGAAATTGCGTTGTGATTTTGGGGACACCCTGCACAAAATTGCGAAACACAATTTCTCCTTTCCTGATCAACATATTTAAATATTTTTTCTGCAAACATTAAGAGGGACTTGCGTTTTATTGGAGGTGCTCTTTGACAACGTGTGGAAATGCATATGATATTAATAAAAACGATAATTCTACGTTTGACTTTATTTTGCTTTATGAGCGATAGATGGCAGCACCTGCCGTCTGAATGAGTAGATAAAGAGATCTAGAATTTGGAACAATTCTAACAACGAAATGTCTTTTAATTTTATAGTGCAGGAATTAAGTATCAATATAAACTTTGAACTAAAACATTTACTTTCATTTAAATTACCGTATCTGTCTAAAATCATGAAAATTCAACTGCAAAAAATCACTTTTAATGGGCCTTAATACAAAGATTATGCTTCGATAATGTATTATGTATCTAATGACAATAATAATAATAACGTTTAGGAATTGTTTAGGTTTGTAACAAACACTTATAAAACATCCAGCCTGAAAAGTTTTTACTAAAAATTCTAAAAATCCAATCACGTTGAATGATGTATACAGCTATGCACCATGATTGATTTTTAGAATTTTAATTAAAACTTTTCAGTCTGAATGTTTTATAAGTTTTTGATACAAACCTAACCAATGATGTATATGTTGCATCTGTTCAGTTAATAGGTTAGGTATGGTTAGGAATAAAAAAGATGAATGAAAAAAATCATCCTCATCTAGCATGAAATAAGTTAACAATCCAATTTCAGTTTACTTTGCCTAACCACCAAGCAATCACTACCAGCCTAGGAGCAGTGCTGGAACATAAACAACACCGTAGTCACCTAACGAATTTTAGCATAGTTTTTATTTATAAAGAGTAATAACAGCAGGAACGCCGTGTGAAAATGTTTTTGGAAAACTAACACAAATCATTAAGGAATAATTTTTCAACTCAACATGTATCAAATTGTGCTTAGTGATAGAGGGGTGTTGCCAATTTTTCGGGATGGCCATGTACCATTTCAACGGTGAGCATGTCATCAACTGTCAACAAACTAATGCCACGTGAAACCCATATGGGAAGAAGGGGTTAAAGTGTAGCATCGACACAAGGGGGCTCAGTTCACCCCTCTTTCTGGCTCATTTGCTGCACATTCGTTCGGAACGTTAGGATGTTGTGTTAAAGAAGAAGGAAATGCCACGAATCGAGTTAGATGAGAGGGGGGCTGTTAACCCCCCAGAAACACGAGGAGACAGAATGAAAGGCAGGGAGGGGTAAAACAAAAAAAGTGAAAAGATAAAATAAACTCGAGTTCATGAGGTGGATCGTGCAAGAAGGCTCATTTATCATCGCTTTTCTCCTCTTAGCTTTGCCCCCTAACATCTTAGCCCACCCATCCGATTTCACGAGCACTTTTTTTACTATTTCATCTTTTTTAACCAAATAGAATTTCCTGAGCTGCACGTCCAAAAGACGAGCGAGAAGGGGATGCAGAAAAGAAGGGGGTGGGATATAAAAAAGATGGGAGTTAATGCCTTACATCGCCGCAACGACATTTGTGTTCAACACGGATTTGCATGACGAGCGGAAAGACAACAAAAAAAATGAGTACAGGGGGTTAATGGCGACGGAGGGGAGGGTTAATGGCGGATGAGAAGGGCAAAAAACGAAGCACAAAAAGGCGAGAAAACCAATGGCTCAATCGGGCGAAAGGGACTGGGCCGCGTTTCGGTGGAAATGGGAAAATTTTGAAATTGACAAAAATGAATATCTAGGGCGTTGAGGTAGAAGGAAAAAATCACGATCAGCTTGGCATAACCGGCACCAGATGGCGCAACTTCAAAATTTCGACTAAATTATGTCAAACAAGTGACGCCTGAATAACTGTTGTCGGGCAACAGTTATTATTTTATTACAGTTATTATTATGCAATCACTGCATGCTGAGAAGCTCGCGGTGATTGCCGCTAACAGGGGCAAACAACACCCGAATTAACGTATTCAGAAATTCGGAAATTGATTCCTGACAAAAATAGCTCCTTGACAGTTGGAAATTTGATTCTTACACAGATGTGGAATTGGATTATCATTTTCAACAAGTGTGAAATTTTTTTCAAGATTGCAGATTTTGAAAACTAAGGAGATGGACGACCAGAAATACAGCATTTCAGTTGCATGTATTATGTTCGTGACCTTTTTGATTTGTTAAAAGACATGTAAATTCCATGTACAGGGTGACTAAAGTTTTGGTCCCAAATGAAGTGCTGTAATCTTCGTGAAATCAAGCAAAAACGTCCATAAAGCGTCAAAAAAGGACCTGCTCTCCAGAAACGCATGTTGCTAATAAGTTATTAGGTTCGTTTTTGTTTGATTCCATGAGTACTGCCAGCCTTCCCAATTTGTGATCATTACTTATGAGGCATCCTGTACGAAATGCATTTATATAAGCTTACAAAGCATACTAACGTTTACCCATAATAAATGCCAAGGAATTCAAAACAGTTTCAGACAATTATCAATTATGGTCACTATCCACAATCACGTTGATAATGTTTGTTCATTGGTTATTCAAATGTTTTTCATTAAAGGACAATCAAAAAAGTCCTACAGTCTCCAAAAAGATGTGAGACTTACAAAAATAAATTACAACAATTTCATCATCGACTCATGCACTCGGGCCAGAATTACTTTATGAAAATGGAACATAAATGATGGATTTCGGTCACCAAAAAGCACACTTTGAAACGAAAAACACCCTATAGATGAGCAAATGTTAATGAACCACAAACTGATATCAGTATTTGGCCAAATCTCCCACTTCCGTTTTCATCATTTGGCTGCTCTTATTACCCCTTAAATGAGGACATAATACTTGAACGACATCAAACAACCAGTCATGTTATACATGTACACGTACATGTAGCTCAACATGCATGCAAAGTTCACAATGACGTCATAATTGCATTTGCTTTAACATTTTCAGTTTTGAAAACAAGCTCATTCACCCCATTTTCCAAATCCTCCCATAAACACAATTTCAATCCTGGTTTTCGTCAAAAGCGCCCATTTGCATCACGAACATAAGTTTCGTTATTTTTCACTATTTTTAAAGTAATAAATATTTTATATCTCTTTCGTACGAGGGCATAAGTGCAAATAGGCACATAGATCATTGGAGTCAGCACCATCATTTGGCATGGCATATATCCTTACGTTCGAGGAAATTACCGCATAAATAACTAGTTTCGGTGCATGAAGACCGTTTTTTATCAGAAACCAGAAAAAAAACATCCAGGAAACGGAAAATCATTTCTCTTTCTTGTCAACTTATAAAACGCCATCGTTGTGAATTTGTATTTTGCTTAGAAATTTTCCATATTTAAATATCATAAAGTACTAGCCTCATCACAAAAATTCATTTTTCAAAACCATTAGTTACAAGGACTAAATTTCGGGTTTAAATCACACGATTATTTCGTTGGCTTTGCCAGCAGGCGTCGCTGCAACCGCTAGAATCAAAAATGGCGTCTATAATAAAAAGCTCAAATGTGTTTTCTGCTGCAGTTTATAGCAAAATATACACGTGTATCTAAACGATAATTTCTAAATTTTATCATCATAAAATAAAATACTATTTTAATCAATTTATGTAAGTTCCATAGCGACAAACTTGGTAGGTTGTAGCCAGCATGCAGCAGTTTAAAAAAAACGTAAATAAACGAAATTTACGACTAGGGTTTGACAAATTAGGAAAGATAAGGAGAAAAAACGAGGGATGAAGAAGAAAAATGGGAAAATGTCTGGAAAGGTTGAAGCAAAGCAAGGAGGCGAGAGAAATACGTCGGCAATTACATTTCGAGTAGAAGAAAAGTGAAAACACCCGAAGAGTTTAGTATACGGTTGGAGATAGAGAAAAAATAGATAAAAAAAATAGGGGCAGAAGAATGTGGGGTGGGGTGTGAAATACGGCGATGATAGAGACTGGGAAAATAAAGTGAAAAACTGCTGCCACTTCATTCGGCAAAGGAACCGGCCCCTTGAACAAGTTTGGACCTTATCACCCACATTCCTAGGGGGCAGCAACACTGGGGAACATTTCTAGCATGTGTCTGCAACCATAAATGCCAGGGCATCCTATAATGTCGAGAGCAATTTGAAACCATTCAGAACAGTTGATTGCACAGTATCGAACACTGGACAACGATAAGTTTAATCGAGCAAACTAAATTAAAATCCTCTTAAGTTTTTCCATCCTGCGAATTCGTATGACGTCTTACTTACAAACTGCTTAGCAGTTTTAAACCTTTTTTTAATCCAATTTGATATATCAACAGTCAGCACCTGAGATGCCATGTGGTATGGAATACAGAAATGTTGGAGAAAAATAATATAAAAATTGTGCAGCAAACAAATCATACATTGTAAGTACAATAGCGAAATTACAAAAACGAAGGAGAAAAATGTAAAAGCAAAACGAGGAGCAGAATATGCAGTGAAATTTAGTATCATACAATGTTCACACGCAAGCTTGAACTCACACTAAATGGAACTGTTTTACATCGAGTCACTAGATTCTCGAATCAAGTATACTCAAGATGGGTAAAGTGACGCAACCAGACTTACATGCAAAAATGGTTAAGGTTAATGTATATTAAATGTAGGGTGTAAACATCCATTAATTTCATTGATATCATACATTTGAACACCCTGCATAACCAACGCATCTCGAGTGTATTTGTACGCAGTTATTTTTAAAAAAAACGTTTTTTTTTAAAAAAAAGCATGCATGTACTTAAAAATTATTATATTTGACAAGTATTATATTTGCTAACAAAATATAGATTTCGAACGCTGGTTCTTGAAATCATTCGTGTTTTTTAAATGTCAACGTATAAACTTTAGTGACTTTTTGGTCAGAATTTGCAGCTTCAAAGGTCTTGGTGAATGTTAGGAAAAATTCCAAGAAAAAAAAGTAAATTTGTTTGGGTCGAACAAATGGTCTGAGGCCGCACAAAAAAACCGTTGGAATTGGTCCCCTAAGGTGTGGAAACGGTTCAATTTGTATTGTCCACCCGTCGAGTATTGTCCTTAAGTGGACATAACACGTTCCAGGATATCGGCCTGCATTTGTGGGCGGATATCAATTTGCTCCTGCCAATATCCGAACGATAAAACAAACTGGCTGAGAACCAGTTTAGGAGACTGCCCAAATAGCACCAAAGGGAATTTCAGAAAAAAATGCTCAAATTTATTCGCCAAAGCATTGACGAAAAAACTGCACAAGTAGTGGGTCAATCGCAAAATGCCCGAGACCAACCAGATTAATGATAAAATTTATTAAATTACGAGAAATTCCTGCTTGTAATATTAATTTTCATAAAAGCCATAACCCCTGAACCATAGCCTTAACATAAGGCAAACGATGTTATATCTTTGCTGAAATGTATATGCAGGGTCAAGCATGTATTGTGAGAAAACATAACTCGAAAACTAGACATTTTCTACTGTCTTAGTAGGGAAAGTTGAATGGCATAATTTGTTTTGAAGTCAGAGGTCACTGTCAAGATCGTTTAAAAGCCAACCATATTTTATTTAAGGCACATCGAAATGGCGTTGTGACTTTGGGACACCCTGCACAAAATTGCGAACCACAATTTCTCCTTTCCTGATCAACATATTAAAAACAAATTGTAACCATTAAGAGGGACTTGCGTTTTATTGGATGTGCTCTTGACAACTTGTGGAAATGCATATGATATTAATAAAAA
>JAQFYZ010001561.1:0-22511 GCA_034695085.1 Cylindroiulus punctatus
ATGGGGTACAAATGTGTAGAAATGTACATTTGTACCCCACAAAAACCGCATTTGTACTTTTACTGTTTACAGTGTAGCGTGTCAGTAAATGCGCATGCAAGTGTTCAAATTATCAAGAAAGGTTGCCACAACAGGTACATGTAAATTTTGCAATTATAAACCATCTGGGTCACATGCTACTGTATGCTCCATGTGCAAATTTCTCATAATGTGATGAGAGATTTCCTGGTGCAGCTTTCATTTACACGTCTTTTGGCTTTGTTCATGATTGCTATTGATGAAGTCAACAGTCTGGAAGTCAAGTGGTTGCTGGACTAATTGGAGCATGCTGTACAACTTTCAAAATGTTATAGGGTTGACAGTATCACTCATTGTAAAACCATCGTCTATTCAGTGAAACATAAGTTGGCAACTTAGCCTTGACTGTGGGAGGTAAAGGGTACAGACTTGAGTGATACCATGATTTGAAGGTAAACGTGTTGTGTACTGAGGGAAATCGTGACAGCAAAATTATAAGAATCAAGAGTGGGTAATGAACAGGTAGGCTACAAGGTGATGTAAAACTCCACTGTTGAACTTTACAACTTTACCGAATAACAGGCTGGAAAGTGCCAGATTTTTTTGGACAATCTTGGCATTAGTATGGCAAACGCGTAGGCTTTTTTAGCCTTCCTTATCATATTATAATCATTACATTTCGTTCACGTACTTTCCATTTCATCATCTTGCTCTCTTATACTGGACCCCCTGTTTTACGGGGATATTTCTAGTACCAAAAAGTACCGAAAGGATAACATGCACTGTAATGTATGCTGTGCTGCATGTGATGACATGTCTCTTTGAAACCAATTTTTTATGGATTGCTTATATCATTGCCAAGTAGAGATGTATAAACATATTTGCAATTACATAGTAATTAAAAATGAAATTAAAACATTAATCATAATTATTGATTATCCATGACATCTCTAGAAGCCAATTTTGTGTGGCTTGCTTATATCATTGCCTAGTAAAGATGGATAATCATATTCATAATTACATAGCAATTAAAAATTAAATTAAAATCTATTATAATTATGAGTTAACTATTCATCTCTACTAGGCAATGATATACCTGTAAGCCATCCATGCAAAGTTGGTTTCAAACAGATATGTCCACATCACAAGCATAGCGCAGCATATATGTTTTCCTTTTGGTACTTTTGTTAAACTCGAACTCCCCCTTATGTAATGACCTGTGTAAGGGTTCAACACAAATACAGCAAAATATATTTTTAATTCAATGAAATATATTTGAAAACTGATTAAACGAATGAGAATCACTACAAACTTACATTTGTGCAGCTTTCAGTGATGGGCTTGTTAAATATCTTTGAATTTGTGCTTGATTTCCTGCATACGTGGACAGCCACGTGAAGGCGCCACCTGCACTCAAGGTCCAGAAGGTGTGGCGAACCAAGGGATTTGGATCAAAGCTACAAAAATATTTTTGAAAGTTATTTCGTGTTCAACTTCCTTCACTATCCTATCAACCCAAAAGGGAAACCTTACTTGAAAAACTCTATCCTGTTCCCCTCCAGGTTTTTCTCCCAAATGGCATAGAGGCCACCCTGGTCAATGACGCCTTTGATGACCACAACCAACATGGAACCGAACATGATCACCAGCTGGAAGGCGTCGGTCCACATGACGGCCTTCATGCCACCCTACAATTTCATCATAATATTTTTTAAATCTAAAATATGAACATTTTTTTTTGGAAAATTGGTATCACAACAGAGAAGATATGCAGAATGTTTTCAAAGGGTTGGGCCCAAGCTTGAACACTGATACGTGAATATACCCGGTGATCATGGTTAATTTACCCCATATGGAAAAGAAATGCATTTAAGGATTTGTTATACATGGTGCATTTTGAAATGTACTGGTATTTCCATGTTTGCATAGATTGAAACAACTCCATAAGAATAGATTTTGAAATGAATTACTAAAATGTGTTGATGTTTGCATTTAGAAATGAACTTAGTGCGGCAGTTTTGCCGTAAAATACATTTGCAATACTTTTTGAAATTTGCAATGCATTTAAAAATGCGCATTTCGATGAATTTCTATTCCATGTGGGGAAGCTGTGAAATTTTTCGCCATAGCTTAAACACCGATTCGTGAACATACCCGGTGAAAAAGGTCCATTCACCACATATGGAAAAGAAATGCATTTAGAGATATATTATGCATGATGCATTTTGGTATTTAAAAATTAGTGTACTTTGAAACCATGAATATGATAGTGAAATGTGCAGTACTAAAATGTGTTGTTTTTTGCATTTAGAAATTAATTCACTGTGGAGGTTTTGCCTTAAAATACATTTGCAATGCATTTAAAAATGCATTTCTAATGAATTTCTTTTGCATGTGGGCAGGCTTTGAAAACTGGAAAAGTCATGGAAGTTGGAAAGGCCTGTAAGGTCAGGGAATATTTATTTATTTAAAAAAAGTCAGGAGAATTTAACAAATATTTTGACACAGAAGTCAAGAAATGACAGTCCAGCATGAATTGGATACCATCGAGTCCTAGTGACTTTTTGGTTACCCGGTGTATAGGAGTGTGCTTGTACAACTTCCTTCAGTTTACATGTACTTACCACTGATGTGTAAAAAGTGCAGACGGCCGCAATCGCTGCAACAGAGCCCCAAACGTGCAATCCGGTCACTATGAAGGTACACAAATGCTTATACAGGGTGTTTCTCGATCATTGCTGCACAACCCAAACAATCCTCATTAACTTTATATTTTTTGTAAATTCTCTGTGAAAGTGGACGTGTACTTACCTGTGCCTCGATGTATGCGAAGCACGGTCTTACTAGAGTGGAACACAATCCCACTTTAATAGTGACACAAAAAATCTCAAAATTAATTGCCGGCCCATTGTTTCTAAAATGAGAAATCTGCCAATCCTGAGAAACCAATATGTTCCAAGATGTTTTTTTCTTGGTAGGCAGAGGTAATATTTTTGGAAAGGTCACCCTGCAACACCAGGGGACCCACTTCAAGGACCCTTGATGTTGGGACATATTTTTCAAAATTTAAAAACTGTGAGAAAATGTTCTAAAAGAAATGTACGAGAAAATATACGGAAATTCCCAATTTCCCATAATATATCTGAAATCGCATCACATATCACATTTTCAAATATACTTAATTATGGCTTGAGGTATACCAGATGCCATGATCTAATTTATTTTCATATATATTCTTAGGTGTATTTACAAAATATCACTGTTTGCATGAAGACTTTTGCTTACATTTATCCAAGTAAGAGTATCATGTAATCTGTAAATTGTATGGTAGGTAAATCAGGTTTGCGTGTATGACTTGGATAAACATAACTAAATGTTTGCATGTAAACAATGTGTAACATATATAGACGTTCATGTAGATAATATTTACCATTATATCTTGATAGTTACACTTTCAAATGGCTTTTGCTGAAGATTCGATCCACTCTTGTAGTTCTTACAAATCAACTTTCAATTCACTACAAGAGTAGTGCACGCGTTAAATCAATTCATTGTTTGAAATATATTAAAAACTCAAACTGCAGTTTCAGTTTACCATTTCAGAGTGCTAAACTTACGATTCCTTCTAATGTTATAGTTGAAAAATATATTGTATGGTATATTCACAATTCAAATTATATACATAAATAAAATTTTATCTTGAATTCTATCAGAAAATATTGCTAATTAAACATACTAATCAAAAATATATTTCCTGTAAAAATTTGGAAAATTTTAGAAGAATATGATCTGAAAGTGTATTTTTTAATTTACATTAACAAATATATTTAATTAAATAAATCCATTCTGGTTATTTTTTTAATATGTATGGCAATATAACTGAAAATATATTTGCATGTCATATAAAATAAATTTAACATATTTTTTTAAATATATCGCAGCGTCACGCGTGTGCACACCGTTATAGAAGTGTCAAAACTCAAATATGGTCAATTTCCTGTTTAAGGCAAATCTTCTGAAAAACGCGCATCTTGAAACCATATGTTTTTTTCTGAATTGACAGATTTGCCACTCCTGAAACTATGGTGCTCTATGGCAAACAGAGTTACAAATTTGATTTTGACGTGTTTTGGAATTTTTTAAGGTTGTGTCACTATTGAAGTAGGGGTGTGATATACCCCAGGCAGGCCTTATTTGGCATGCATTGAGCTAAGTACATGTCAATATTAAAAGAAAACAATATACAAATTGCAATATTAATGAGAAATCTTTGGGTTGCAAGCACAGCGAGAGAATCACCCCATATGGGTTAAAAATGGCGACGAAGTATATTTGAAGGATAATTCAACTGATATTTTGTCATAAAACATGAACTGCCATCATTAACAAGTTGAATTTTGTTTTCGTGAAATTTGGTTAGAAGATAATGAGTCGAACATCCTATATTCCTACAACTTTCTGGAAAGCTTTAGTTTTTTTCTTTAAATGTTTTTTGAATCATTTTGGATTTCAACTTGATATGATTGTTAATTGCAGACCTTAAATTTGGTTTGTATTCCAGACAATATATTTTCTGTTCTATTACAACAAATTCAAATTGGTGTTGCTGGAAGTACAGGAAAGTGCAACATTAAACGTATATCCCTTCCTGTAAATAATGTATGCATTACAGTACCAGGGACAAAACGAATAACTAGGAAGAACGAAATGTTAAACAATTACGATAAAATTAATATATAAGTTCTAAAATGTAACATGCAAAAATGGACTAGAGAATATCCCAACCTTGATTTAAAGCTAATGCTGGTGCATATGTCACGATTGCCAAATAAATTACCTAAAATTAGAAAAATAACATATTTGTGCCATTAAAGAACCATGAAAGAAAAAACAATGAACATTCTCCTACATGATGTTGATATTTCAAAATATAAAAAATGTGAAATATATTGGCTATATCCCCTAGCATATTTGAAATCATATTGCATGCCACATTCTCAAATATTCAGTATTGTGATATAACTTACAGTGTGTGTTTTTGTGTATATTTAAAAATATGAAAAGCTATATTATAATATAAGCTTACATGTAAGCTTAGTTTAGATTGTAATCTTCACTAGTTTGAGGTATACCTGGCCAGATGCCATGCTCTAATATATTTTCATATACATTTTTAGGTATATTTACAAATTATCACTATTTACTTGAAGGCTTTTTCTTATATTTATTTAAGTAAGTGTAGCATATAATCTGTTTTTACCTACCTTAACTTCAGTAAATTTTAAGTTAAGTCGCAGTAGGTAAATCAGGTTTGCCTGCTTGACTTAGATAAATGTAACTGAATGTTTGCATGCATATAGTAAAAATATATTTTAAATTATATAAGAAATTTTAATATTAGTCGTAGATATATATTTCATGTAATATTCAGAAATATTTTAGAAGAATATAATCTGAAATTATATATTTCATATACCTTAACAAATATATTTAATGAAATATAATCCACTCAGTGGTTTTTGTTTCAGTATATACAGGGTGATTCATATAAAACTTATGATTATCCTTCGTCAATTGCTTGAACAGGAATACGCCGAAATGTTTCATTTATCTATCAAATTATGCGGGAGGTCTTGTAGTTTTGACTGCATGTCACACGGGAGCATTAGGCATTTGTCAACAGATGGCGCAGTTGGCGTTGCAACATGCAGTGTTCATTGTGATTGTTGTCTGATTGTGTCAAGCGTCAGGCGCCATTATTGCTTTGTGGTTGTCAGTCAAGCCGCTGGACCTCACCAGACTTTTTCCTATGGGGTTATTTAAAGGGAGGAGTCTACGCTACATGCCCTCGGTCTTTAATTGAACGATCTGAAGGAGAATATTACAAGCGAAATCAATGCTATTGACAATTGTAAGGGTGAAGGGTGGAATTTGGCAACATCTCCTAAGGCGGAATATTGCGTTACAGCTTCTTTATGTGGAACGCATCCGCACCCGCTATTAGTTGCCATCTACCTTGAAGGATACTAAGCTCTACATCAAGGGATGCCAGACCTGTCAGAAGTCGAACCGCCGCACCACCGCATCGTATGGTTTTCTTGGAGAACGACCCATCCCGAATACTCCGTTTGAAGTGATCTCCGCTGATCATCTATCGCTTCCATTGACCGATGCTGGTAACCAATACCTGGTAGTCCACATTTGTCATGCAACACGCTACATCGTTGCCATCCCGTCGCCTAACACCGCCACTGATGACGTCATCCCTGCTGTAGAAAACGAAATTATCTACCGTTTTGGAACACCGTGCACCTACATTTCCGACAATAGATGTGCATTCATCAGTGCAAAATTCCAACAGTTTCTCGCGAAATTTGGAATCGAACATGCATTAACCCCGCCTTATACGCCACAGGCCAACGGTCTCGTTGAACGTGCCAATGGAACAATCATCGTCACGCTTACGAAACTCGCCGAAACCCACAAGGAGCAATGGGATACTCTTTTGCCGAATGCTGTTCTTGCCATTAACACGGCCAAAAACAAGTCCTCTAACGTCTCGCCATTTTTCCTGCTCCATGGGTATCATCCACGCCTTCCTCCTGCCGAACTCCGCCTCGGAACCGTGATCAACGACATCGATCGTCTTGACCAACTTCACGACCTCGCTGAGTTACGCAACACAACCGTCAATAAGCTCACCCGAGCACACGCCGCTAACAAAACGTACTTCGATCACCGCAGATTGAAGAAAGCCTTCGCCGTTGGTGACGTAGTTTGGTACGAATGGCCACAACACTCCGACACTAAACTCACGCCACGCTTTGAAGGGCCGTACAGCATCAAAAGCCGTATCGGCAACGTCTGCTACACTATTGCACCGCTCTCTAACCCATTGAAGACAAGAATAGTCCATGTACAAACCCGACGTGAATGCCGCTCTCGCCCAGCACTCGACGACCCAGGTCCCGCAGCTTGGATCGACGCAGATGACAGCCCGGACGACGACGCGCTGCCACTACCTCCGCCAGCTGACCAGAGCAACGTCGACGCCGCAGCCGCTCCCACCCCGCCAGTTCCTGCCGGACGGTATCCAGCCTGGACAAGAAAGCAACCCCCTTCGTTTTCGCACAGATTATGACATGACTTAAACTTTGAGATCAAACCCACGCCTTTAAGTCCCGCCTTTGACTGGGGGCGTGTAAGGTTTAGGTCATGCCATACAATGACCGCATCCCGCTGCCCCTTCCACGCACTTCCCTGCATGGCACGCGCGCTATCCGTCCGCTAGCGCCACCTAGGGTTCCCAAAGCTAACTATTTTTGCTGGGAAACCCTATGGATCGTTTTTCGCGCCTATTACTTTGTTGTATCGCCGCCATTAGCAAATAAAGAAGCTGTAACGCAATATTCTGCCTTAGGAGATGCTGCCAAATTCCACCCTTCACCCTTACACAATGCAAAGCTCCAGCGAACTGCCAGAAACATATGGAACGACGTGTTCAGCTGTGCCTATAGTCGTCCTGGCAAAAAAACGGAAAAATGGTGTCGTTCAGACCAATAGGGTGCAATTTCCTGTTTGGGATTCGTCCATCCTGTAACAGATATCGAGCATGGCAGCCATTTTACCGCTGAAACTCCTGATGTACTGTACATCGATAGCTGAATCTCTCTGATGCGCTGTAAAAACTTTCTAGTTTTTTTTGCCGAGACGACTATAGAGGCAGGCGGAGGTCATTTTCAGCACAACCTTTAATGGCAAAGTAATCTCCAAGATATTCATTCCATGTAACACAAAATAACACGTTAGTTGTATCCTTTTTGTGCAAGTAAACATAAAAGGAAAATCATGAGCTTTATATGAATCACCCTGTATCATATGGAAGTATATCTGAAAGATGTTATAAATTATCTTCACTTATATTTTCAAATATATCGCAACGTCATGTGGGTCAACAAATGCAATAGACATTACTTGCACTGCTTCTCATGAAATCAAGAATAATTAGAGAATCTTTTTACCATGTATGGAAATATATCTGAAAGCATGTGATAAGCTATTTTCACCTATATTTTAAAATATATCGCAACATCATGTGGGTCAACAAAATAATACACATAACTATCACTATTTATGATGAAGTCCAGAATCAAAATCATGGTAAATTATGATCAAAAATATCTGGACCAAACTCATCGAATAATAATTATATATATATTATTAACATTATTAATTAATTTAAAATTAATAATATTAATATTATTACCAAGTTATCATTTTCCAGACAAATTTTGGTTGTATTTCTGTGCTCTTATTATAATGACATCATTATAGTTTTGTGTAATTGCTTTGACTGGAAAGTAATTTGATGAATAAATTCAGTTTCCTACCATCTGTAGAATGTACACGAATGATCCACATTTCCGAATAATGGAGTTGAACCGCCTTTCCAGATACTATAGAATGATAAAAAATGAGTGTGAATACCAACTGAAGACTAACATTATTGAACACAAAGGCAACCCCATTGTTATCTAGAAATTGATTCCCAGCATTATTGTCACAGTTCCAATTGGTAACACAACAGCCCAACAGCCTTGGAAACATAACTTTTTATTTAGATGAAAATGACAATGGAATCTGAACAATAGGGCACTTTTTCATGTTTTGTCACACTGTAATGCTCCCTGTCACAATGCTCACGTGATATGTTGTTTCATTTAACCTATACCTTGAGGTACAACGTATGTTACACACGTCAAAATTAAAATTGTATGTGAAAAATGGCATAAAAAGCCTGATACTGAATTGTCATGGAAATTCGAATGTATTATACAATTATGTTGAGTATGGGGATTTATGCCAAACCAGAACTAACTAAACCAGAAACTAAGCAAAATGTCACTGTTCCTGCTTTTACGGTTTGGTTTCATGTCAGTCAGTGAGGACTTTTGTTTTCATACAGTATATATCATGAAGGGTGCTAAACCACAACGTTTTAAGTGCCTGAAAATCAACTTTTCACCAGAGTGAAAAACTGCAAAATATAAACTATTTTTAAAAAACTGAAAAATATTTCTTTGATGAAATTTTTACAGTACACAAAATACATAATCCTCCATAAAGGGTGCTTAACCAAAACGTTTAAAGTGCCGGAAAATCAACTTTTCATCAGAGTGGAAAACTGCAATATATAAACTATTTTTAAAAAACTGAAAAATATTACTTTGATGAAATTATTGCAGTACACAAAATGCATAGTCCTCAATCCATAAAGTTTTGCAAGAAAATCAACTTTTTACCAAACTGAAAAACTGCAAAATATAAACTTTTTTAAAAACTAAAAAATATTTCTTTAATGAAATTATTGCAGTACACAAAATGCATAGTCCTCAATGAAGGGTGCTAATCCATAAAGTTTTGCAAGAAAATCAACTTTTTACCAAACTGAAAAACTGCAAAATATGAACAATATTTAGAAAACTGAAAAATATTTCTTTTATAAAATTCTCCACCGGCAGGTGTAGTTACAATGGCTGACAAATGTTTTAGGACAATCCAATTATTCCTTATAACTTTGGTAAATGAAATGCTATAGCCTCAGACGAAAGGAGTAAAACATTACTAACTATATATATTCAATTCAATTCAATACATTACCCCAAGAGCAGCAACTTAATGCCATATGGTGGGGGGGCATAGCCCTGGTAAGGAAAATCCCATACATCTGCAAGTTATCATTGGTTGAACTGAATGCGGTTTAAAGCTGGACTGTCGCCAGGGAGGTCATTCCAACATCTGATCACATGCAAGAAGAAGGACCAAAAGTAGGCATCCGAATTTGCTCGGAGCTCAGTCAGGGGATTTGAATGATTGTGCCTGCTTCTGTGATGGTTGTTGGGCATGAGTATGTGGGATGCGAGGTGTGAAGTACTGGGTTGATTGAATCGTTCGAATAATCCCATAGATAATTTTTCCCGTCTTGCTCTCAGTGAATCCCATTTGAGGGATTGGAGCATCTCAGTCACACTTGCGGAGTGATGGTAGTTACCCTTAACAAACCTGGCTGCCCTCCGCTGGACCATTTCTAAATCTTGGATTTTGTTCACCCTGTGAGGGTTCCAAATAGGAGCGCAGTACTCCAACATGGGGCGGACCAAAGTTATGAATCAGGTTTCTTTGACACGTTCTGGGCACTCACGGAATACTCGTTGAACAAATCTGAGGCGTCTGTTCGCTGCTACAATAATTGTGGTGAGATGGAGATCCAAGATAGATTATTAGAGATATTAACACCAAGGTACTTGACCAATTTGACAACGGTGGGTTTGACCCCACCCAAACTGTATTGAGGATTACGAGCAAGCTTCCGGCGAGAAATACGCATCACGTGGCACTTCGCCTTATTTAAGTGTAACTGCCAGTCGTTGCACCACGTGTCCAAGACAACCAGGTCCCTCTGTAGTTTGTCAGAAAAATCTCTGCCCTTGTCCACTTTGTCGTACATGGACCCATCATCAGCAAAAAATTTGGAATGACACGAGAACGAGTTCGGTAGGTCATTTATGAACAAGAGGAAGAGTAATGGCCCGAGGACGCTGCCCTGCGGGACACCAGAGGTCACATCAACCCAGCCTGATTCGGCTCCATTGAGCATAACCCGCTGCTTCCTTCCTGGCAGAAACACCTATATCCATGTAACTACAAGGGGATTAATACCAAAGGATTTCAGCTTGAGAAGTAAACGCTGGTGAGGGACAGTATCAAATGCCTTCGCAAAGTCTAGGAATATAGTGACACCGGACGATAATTACTTGGGTCCTTGGCACAACCTGCTTTAAAGATTGGACATATGTTTGCTGTCTTCCAATCCTCTGGAAGAGTGGCAGAGGAAATGGATTGTTGGAAAAGTAGCGAAAGAAATTGACTAATCACGGATTCTAGCTCCCTGAGTACTCTAGGCGAAATGTTGTCTGGTCCCATGCTTTTAGTTACAGATAATGAACGAAGATGTTTCTCAACTCCTTCCCTTGTGACATGGACCAGGATAGTGGAAATCCCTTCCTATAAGTATTGTAGGCTTTGTATTGGTACTAAATATCAGGTCAATTGCCTTGAAAAATTCGTCTATGTGGTTAGTGGAGTCGTTTGGACGATAACAAGAAATAATTATCACTTTCCTTCTGTCTTTCAGTACGATACTGCAGGCCACAATTTCAGTTGGTTTCCAATGCATTTTCCCTAATGGAGGAAAACTTGTTGGAATGGGCTATGAAAAAACACATCCATAACCATCTGCTCTGTCCCTCCTGTGGACTACAAAATTAGTAGGAAAGACTTCTGTGGAACTGATTTCTGCCGATAGCCACGACTCGGATCCCAAAACGACGTCCGAGCAAAGTGATTCAACTACCTCTCTAAACTTTAATGATTTGTTTTTGATGCTTTGGCAATTTAGGACCATAACATTCATACTATTAATACTATTAAGCTGCCTACTCTCAATGTTTGAATTGAGATTTACAGGCAGTTTACAGGGTTCTAGTTTCCCCGGCACATTCCCACGGTCGCCCCAGTAAGGAAAGATGCAAAAACAGACCTCCCCTCCTGGGTGAGGTGGAGACCATCATGCGAGTAATACCTCTCCGGATGCTGTAGTAGTTCCTTAGATGCGTCGACACACATAATGCGCTCCTGCTGGCAGAAGGCCGAAATCTCCCGCGAGAATGGCCACACCCCTTTGGGTAACCCGCCGTGGCCTCGGTATCCACGGTCAAACCGAGGAAGAGTGCTGGAGATCAGCATCCTAGCCTGCGGTCGGACACGGCGAACCTCTTTGACCAGTCCGTGCAGACACGCGGATAAACTCCCAGGCTTACCACCTTGCATGTTGTTGGTTCCGGCATGCACCACCACCACGGGATTGCAGCCAGCATTTTTCAGCACAGACTCAACCCGGGTGGTCAGGTGCTGAACTTGGGCGCCGGGGTAGCACCACGTAGTTGCCTTTCCAGGCCTGCCAACCCTAACCCACGGACAAGAGAGTCGCCCAGTAGGTGGACCTCACTAGGCTCTACAAGCAACTGGGACCCGTCAGCCGGAGCATCCAAATTAAGTGCGCTGAATCGGTTGGCCACTGGGATGCGGAATGCATTAGTCAGCTGCCTGCAAACCCCTGCGGGACCCACGAGTGCCCCCAAACCTACCTCCTATACCCACAGTCTTCCACGGAGTGTCATCTGGGGTTGGCACTGTTTGTGATGACTGGTCACAGCTTGGATAGTCAACCCCAACTGAAGCATCACACACGGTACCAGGTGACCAGTCTGTCTGCCATGCAGCCTCCATGACTTTCGGTGCTGAGGAATAATGATTATCAAATGCCTTCTGTAGCGCCTCGTTCAGTCCCTGCAGCACCTCGTTTGCCTTCTTTGAGGCAGCCAGCTCGGCTGCCAGTGCCTTAGCCTCAGCCAGTGCCTCTGTCAGTGCCTTCGATGAACGTGTCATAAACGTCTTAGGCGTCACCTGTGGGGGCGCCATGTCCACAAACGTCCTCTTAAGTCCGTAGCAACAGACGTCAACACACTGTGACTATACTGGGTGGAACTGAGACTGATGAATTCTGTAACAACAGAAGTCAACACATTGTTGACTATACTGGGGAAAGAAAAAAGACAGCGTGAACGATGCTAATAAGGGCAGACAATGGAGACACTGGCGGCCAGCACAATAAAAACAATGAAATGGATGAGTGCCATTCACTTCCAATGGTTGCACTAATTTACGGATCCAGATCACTGTAACCCAATTAAATGATTAGTATGGTACTCTAGGTAAACTACAACAAACTAGTAAATTCCAATTTGCAGTTGTTCATTGTTGTTATTGCAATTGTTATTGCAAATTGTATGTGCAATTTGTAGTTTTAAGATTGTATTCGTAATACGATTGGCCTTTGTGTTCGACACGATCCTCGAGGTCTACGTCCATAAAATAGGCCTAGGTGTGGCCATCAGATCGCACATTTTGTGCTATTTTGGCCACTAACAAATCGGAAAATTAGATGAACGGATAGTTTTACCTATCGTTCAAATTAATTAAGACCTGAAAAAGCTAAAACCAGCAGTTAAAGTATGATACGAACCCAAAATGCGAGACCCACTCCCTACCACACGCGCGCCATGCTCGAGCAGACGACGAGATATGCAGTCTTGCTTTTCAATTTAAAGTTTGGTCAAGTGAAGAAATAGGCAAATTAATCCAATTAAATAAAAACGGCATGGCAAAGGTTTTAAGACAGTCAGCAATTTTAATTATAATTGCAAAGTAAATTAAAAAATACCTGTACTACTTCATGTAAGTTAATATATGGTGGCCCATCCTTTGGCTTCAATCACAGCAGCACACCTGTGAGGCATTGACTCCACCAGTTTTTGATGTTTTGGTTGGAATCTTATCTCATTCAGTCTGAAGACTTTGAAGCAGGTCACACTTTGAGGAGTGCTTTTTTTGGCCCACTGCACGCCCAAGAACTTCCCAGATGTGTTCTATTGGATTTAAATCTGGGCTTTGGCTAGGCCACTGCTGGACTGACTGGAATTGTGTGGTCCTGTTGGAATTGCCAGTCCCCCAAGCATTTTCTGACCAGCAAATGGTAACATGTGTGTGTCCAAGATATTTCTGTATACTACTAGGTCCATAATTCCATTAATGTAATAGGCACAAGTGGACCCATTCCATCAAAGGAGAATGCACCCCAGACCATTTGTGAACCTCCCTCATGTTTCACAGTTGGGGTTTGGTACTTGGGGTCATGTCTGTGGCCCTTTGGACGACGGATATAACAACGACCATCACTTCCAAACAATAGAAATTAGCTCTCATCACTCCATAGTATTTTCTTCCATTCCTTGTTGGTCCAGTGTTGATGCTCTTTGCTGAACTTCAAACGAGCGACCCTATTCTTTCTACTGATTAGTGGTTTCTTCACAGAAACTCTGGCAAGTAAGCCAGCTTCTAAAAGGCGTCGTCCAACAGTCCGACCACTAATTTTGATAAGTTCTTCATTAATTTCTCGCGCTATCACAGCAGCATCTTTTTTCGCATCACTCATTGATTTCCTTTTAATGAGTCTGTCTGTGTGTGGTGTTGTTTTCCTAGGCCTTCCTGATCTTGACTTGTCTTGTACGCTCTCATTCTTACGATATTTCTTCACTGTATAACCCACAGTGGACTTGAAATCAAATTACCCGAAAATGTGACATACAGCGTGCAACTAAAGTTTTCAAATGCTAACTGTTCATAGTTTTTAAATGCGAAACACTCATCAACACGTGCATTATTGGACATATTTGCATTATATTACTGGTAAATGAGAACCCAGATGAAATTATGAAACGCGATATCAATGATAAAATTTAAGCTGATCATCATTACTATAGTGACACCCGCTGAAATATCACTCAGTTATTGTTGTACTGTAAGTGGATGCTTTTGGCTTTGACCAAAGTATTTAAACTCAAAAATACACACTTGATGATCTTCGTAAGATATGTTTTGAATCTACATGTGATTCCTTATTAGGAATTTTGTGGAAATTCAATCATTAACGACCTTAAGGTACTGCACTAAGCTTATATAAGTGGATTTTGAATATAAAAAAGTCAAATTTTGGTATAAACTCAACTACAATAGAGCCTCGATTATCCGGAAAAAAACCGGATTATCCTGTAAAAAATTAGTTTGATGTGAATTGCATCGTTTAACATGCATAATGCATGTTTATGCCTTCGTTGTATGTACGAATGTACATACTACTGTCTTTTTTATTTCCATTTACATTTACATATATTCATGCTAAAAAGAAGTGCTATTTTAATGAAATTCAATCATCCGGATTTTCGTACCCAGTTCTTTGCACAAATGATGTCAAAATATGCTGACTCGTTAATGCAGTTGATTTCGAGAGTTTATGGAGACAAGATGTTCTGAAGTTAAGGTGACATAAATCAGCAAAAATATTAGCTTCGACCCTCAGAAATGGTAGTATTTTATAAAATAATTTTCATACTTATACTTAATAGCCTTGACTTCATGAAAAAAAATTGAAGGAAAGCATTTAATAACTGCAACAAAAAATAAAAAATGAAAACAATGTCGATGACTGCTTCTGAAGTCAAAACTCTGTAGCATCATCAATAAAACATTCACCTGGCTGAGAAAAGAACAAATACATGTAGTGTATTGTTCAGACAAAACTGCTGACAAAAATATATTGAGTACACTTAAAGAGATGATGACCCCATAAACCAACCCTTAATTCTAATCAGACAAGTGTAACATAGAGGTGTCAGTGAAAGTGCAAACAAGGGACACAGCAGAACAAACCCATCAAAAATTGTGATTATTGACAAAAAAATTAGCGAAAATTGTGAAATGAATATCTTAGTTGGCAAACAAGCTGTTTTTAAAGAAATTGGGATTAAGTTTTTACCGATACTTTACTATATGGAAAAGAAAGGCATTGACAGCCATCTGAAGTTGCTTTTTGAAGCATGTGTATTTTGCATAATAACATGTTTTGTTTGAAAAACATGCATTCAAACATGCTAAATCAGCCTATATTTCGCGTTTCTGTGAGTCGTGCAACTTAACTATTATTGGATGTTAACTTTATGTTGTCAAGGGTGACGTCAAGGAAGGTCAAGGCCGACCTGGTATGCCCTGGGTGCCCAAGGGGGTTGTGTTGAACGTCACCTGGGGCCCATGAGTGTTTACCAGCCAGTGGCGGATCCTGGGTGGGGTTCCAGGGGTCAGGACCCCGTTTGGCAAAATAGAAAATTTACGCTAGATAGATTGGATCCAAAAAATAAAAATTCATACTAGATAGAATGGTTAATAAATCGAAAATTTTTGCAAAAAAGTGAACTGATTTTGCAATTTTTTTGCAAAAAAAATGCAAACAAGTAAACTGGTTTTGCAAAAGTTTTGCAAAAAAATGCAAAAAGTAAACTGGTTTTGTAAATTTTATGCAAAAAAATGGCAAAAAGTCAGGAAAGGTAGCAAAAGCTGCCTTTTGCAATAATTTTGCAAACAAATGTAAAAAAGTGAGCTGGTTTTGCAAAAGTTTTTGCAAAAAATGAACACCTTTTAAAAATGTTTTATAAAAAATGCAAAAAATGAGCTAGTTTTTGCAAATATTTTTTTAAACATGTATATTTAGGTCTCCACATATACATACATGTGCTCACTGCAGACTTGAAAATAGGTCATGTCATGTCATAAATTACCGTTTCGATTATATAATGGTCGAATTTTGGTGATGGACCTCGTTTGAAAAAAAAGCTGGATTCCCCCCTGCCTGGGGAGTAAAGAGCTCTTGGTTCGGGACTCGAGGTGTGGGCTCCTTCGGAGGCGGTTTCTGACCCAAGTGTAACGTGGACCTTTGTTTTTCGCCGCTCGGCCGTGTCGGCAATCGCTCTAGTCAACATGTAACGTAACATGTTCGTTACGCCAGAATAAAAGACTGTGTTTGTTGCTGCAACCCTGGCTGTGACATGAGTTTGTGGCCTGACTCCGGTGTTAAACCGTGACAATGTATATAACACAGTAATGATGACAACACAATGTTTTATAAGACAACAATGATGACAACACACTGTTTTTAAAACAGCAATGATGACAACACAATGTTTTATAACGCAACAATGATGACAACACATTGTTTTATATAACAGCAATGATGACAACACAATGTTGTTCTATAAAACAGCAATGATGACATCATTTGGTCACCCCACTGTGTCATTGTGTCACCATTTGGTTAACAATCAAAATCGATGATATGGTGCTTAACCAACCCCTAAAGACCCAAGGCAGTCTTTGTAAAAACCATGAAAATTAGTGATCAGGATAATAAAACAGGATAATAATGCAATCCAGTAAAATCAAATTTTTAAAGACAGCAAACATAGCCGGTTTTTCTGACATTAGCAAAACACAAGTTTTAAGCAGTAATGTGGTGATTTCTGTTATCTAAAACGATAAGCTAACCGGCATATTTGATAATTAGTGTGAATTTAGACCCTATTTTATCATAATAATGTCAATGTCAAAACAGTTGGTTACAACGTTATTCGGGTGAGGTCTAAAATTATGGATTTCAACTCAGATTTTTTATAAACTAGTTATGATTACAACATCATACATCACATTTGACTCCCCTAAGATGATGACAAAATACTTGAATGTCCCCTAAAATTTTTTTTAAAAAAAACGTGATAACCATTAACCAAAATGACCCAGCATTTTTTAAAACAGCAATGATGTGATTATAACCTATTACATAAACATCCCTTAAATGGTCAGAGCTTGTTTTGTTAAAAACACGAAAAATTATCCAATATGCATAGTCCACACGCTGTGGGGATGTATTTGAAAATATATGTGAAAATATACAATATATAAAATATATTGAAAATAGGTCCGAAAATCTGAAAATTGGTTTAATATATCATATAATGAATGAAATGCTAATTAATATATTCTTAAGTACACAAAAATATTTTTATTGAAAAATAGTTTTGTTAGGTTATTTTCACAATACAAAAAAGAATACCTCAAAATATGTTCTTATGTCTTAAATTATTTCCAAATATATCTTGCAGTATATCCCCTCATCAAGTGGGATATTCAGGAAACTTGTAGAACTGAATACAAACGCCTCAAATTGCAGGAAAATCAAGTTAATAATCATAATTGAATGCGTGTCAAATGACAGTCTGGCGTCATTATAATTTGAGAATATGATGTTGGGAAATTAAAGCTGTGGTGCATGATTGTGTGACGGGATTTGCATTGTAATCAAAAACAAGACAAGTAAAGGCCGTTACAAACAGTAGGCACAGCTGACAGTAAACCTTGAAGTAGTGACTACAAGTTGTTGATTGGAACAACATTTGTTTCACATGTTACGATGGAGGGAAAATGTTTTTTTTTTAAATACACTAGTAAGCAGCATACTGAAATGACATGGCTCCCCCAGAAATTCAATTTTCAACTTCCCTGACTTTTCCAGGCTTTATCAAAATTATATATGTATATTTACTGTTCATTGTTTTTAAACATGAGGTGAACACATTTTAATAAGATAAGCTTATGGGATAAGCTGCTAGACTACTAGTTGTTGTTTGGAACAATATTTGTTTATGATGTTAGGATGGAGGGATAATATTTCTCAATTAATAATATCCCAAGTTTTTTTTTCAAATACACTAGTAAGCAGCATGCTGAAATTACAAATTTCCCCCAGAAATTCATTTTTCAACTTCCCTGACTTTCCCCTGACTTTTACAGGTTTTATCAAAATTATATATGTATATTTACTGTTCATTGTTTATAAACATGAAGTGAACAAATATTAACAAGGAACCAGCATTAGAGCACACATATTCATAACAGGCAGGGTTCCCCAGGCCTGGAAAACCTGTAAAACAAGAGAGTTGGAAAGACCTGTAAAAATTAGGGAAAAGTCAGGGATGATTGATTAATTTTATAAAAGTCAGGAAAATTTAACAAATTTCTAGACTCAAAGTCAAGAAGCTCAAGCTATCAATTAAAGTAAGCAATACTATTCTGTGGAATTGATCAATAATGAAAGTTAAAATGAAATACTTATCCAAATTTCAGTTTTTATTAAATGTCTGCTCTATTGCTGGCTTTTTATTGAAATTTGTCTTCACCTCATGTTTAAGAGCAATGAACAAGAAAGATAGCATTTTTTACATTGGCATACCTGTATGTCATATCTTCGCATTTTTAATCGTCTGTGAGTTTATTTTAAACCTTGAAATGTCAGGGAAGTTGAAAATTGAATATTTTGGGAACCCTGTAATTTAGGAAAGTACATATACTAACAAAAATTGAAGAAAGTCCAAAGATAAGTTATTTACCCATATTTAAGCTTGCTGAATTTCGATTATGCTCAAGAATGTGTTCTCTGAAAGGAGTATATGGGATAATGAGGTTAAAACAAACTAAAAAAAAATGCTGATACAACTTGAAATCCAAAACACATAATGGAATTAATTGGAAATACGTGATCGCCATTGTATGTTGATTTCTAATTGTTTCATTTTTAAGGCTAACCTTGATTCAGCAGAATCACCAGGGCTTATAATTACTTATCGTTCGGTAAACTTTGGCAAGACAATCAATCATACCAACTAACCACGTTTTTAGTAATCTCGTTATTACTATCAGTTAAAAATGCAGCTACATGCATTTTAAGGAAAATACATTTTAGATAGATTCATTTTGGGCTTATAGCCCCTGAAGTGTTAAAATTAGCAATTAATTGGTGTACTTGCTTTTTTAAATGTGCACTTGAAATTGAATGCAATCCGTGTTTAATTGCTAAGCAATTTTTATTGCTACCCATTGTTTGTGGTCTGATTTTCTTCACCAATTTTTCCCAAGACTTTCCCTTAATTCTTCTATTTTTCATCATAATTTGTATAAGAAAGATTTCCTTAAGAATAGCACTTAAGTTGGGTTCATGTGGCATCCAAGATGGGCTATAAATCACAATAAGTTAACATTTCCCAATATGTTTTCAGAAAATGTTGTTTGAATATAAAATAAAGAAAAGCCTCAACTAACCTTGAGTAATATTGAAGAAATAAAACAATAAGGATAAGAACTGTATTTATTTAAGTATCACGATTTGCTGTTAGGTCAAGATTAATGTTGTTGCAGAGTATGACGTCATCTGAAGGCTAAATTATATTTTGAATTTTAAACTGTCCCTATTCTACTTATTCACCAGCAACAGTCGCCAAATTTTAAATGACTAAAAATAAAGCATTTCCCTTATCAAAGACATGAATGTCATTCATATGTTTTGTATGTTTGTGTCATATGTTTTTGCTGATTCAAATTGTCCCCATTATCCCATTTGTCCCTGGAAAACTTGGAATTGTTAGGTACACTTAAATAAATGGAATTGTCAGGGTAGATAATTTATTTTTGAAAAATTTAAGTAAGTTCAACATTTACATCACATTTACTTTCACACGACTAGTACTCAGTTAACACAAACGTAAAGAGATGCCACACTCAGTCCCTGCAATTGTGGAACTGATCGAGGAATTCCCTTTTTATTCTCCCCGTTGTATGGAAATCATACTTCGTAATTTTTTTAATCATTAACGTTTAAAACATTTTTGAGGCCTGGCTACCGGTAGCAGAAATTTTAAACAGTTGATAAAACTTTGTTATTTCATGAAAAAAAATATGGTTCAGTCTCCACTGGTAGTCTCAATACAGTAAACAATTAAGATGGCATTCATTTGGCATCTGGGTCATTTTTTTGTGACGGCCAGAGTGGTTGAGCACACTTGTTGAAAAACCGAAGAAGTCTAGAAGATGTCAGGGAAGAAGAAAATGTAATTTCTTTGAAAACTTGTTGAAAGACACACGTTGATAAGCCAAACATGTGTTCAGCAAGCATAAAATGTCCACGGCGAAGGTTCCGAACTAATCTAGGTTGAATTTACTCTTCAAAAGCTTAAGTACTCTCTGTTAATTTTTTATGAAAAGTGCAATTTAAGGTGACTTTAGCAAGCAGTACAAATCGTGCATCGGAAGGCGAAACAAGTTAAAAACCTGTTTTTTAGCCTGCCAGGTGAACTATATTTCACGGAATTTGGAACAGAAAATCGTTGCTGTACCAGTACATTGCCTTACCTATTATGATGGTTGGTAACTGTCACTACCTCTAGCTGAAGGTGTCCCGGTAAGACCCCAAAATGCATGTTTGAAATTCAATTGAGCTACATGGACATCCATCATTTCTGGTGTAAATTTTAAACAGCTTTCACTGCTTGCGAAGCTTAAACAAATGGTGGAAGTGAGGAGAGGATGGGTTGACCAAGTGATAATGACTTTTTAAAAACATTGCGTTAAAACAATGATGACTTTGATCCAGTTTTGGAAACAACTTTATAGTTTTTTAAGAATAGCTAGCTATTGTTCTGTACAGTAGAACCTCTGTAAGTTGACCACCTGAGGGACTGTGGAGACGTTGTCAACATAAGGAGGTGGTCAACATATGGCACGAGGCTTGTACTGACACAGGTTCCCCCCACATGCCCCCAATTTTTAACAAAATGCTTAGGGTTATGAATTTTCTTATACCTGTGCAGTACCATGCAGTATAGATAACGTGCTGCAAATTGATTCGGCAATTAAACAGTACGGACGTGCTGGAATTTTAACACAGAAACAATTGTAATGTGTTTTGATTTACAATAGGGATATTTCACATTTTTTTATGGGTTTAAAATGAAGTTTGGTGCTTACATTTAAATGTGTCAAATTTTTTGCGTCAACGAACATGTTCATGCCCAAACTAGGAACTAACTAGGAGGAAACTATGCACATTTGAGGGCGGAAAAGGACTGCAATTTATTGCTATGGTGAAATTATTTCTAAATATTTTTTTTACGCATTTTGGGAATTTGTGAGATTTCCCTATTGCAGGCTTGCATCCCCAGTTTGCGCCTCAATTTTCCCTTGGACCCCAACCACTGCAGAGGAAGGCCCTTACCTCATAGGCACTGGTTATCCCCAGGTTGTAGAACACGGGCATGTACAGGTAGGCCGTGACGGGTATGACGAAGCAGTAGCCGATGAAGATCATGAAGTACTGGCTGCCATTCTGGTACACCTCCACCGGGGTGCCCAGCAGGGTGATGGCGGACAGGAAGCTGGCCAGCAGGGAGAGCGAGATGGGCAGGATGCCCATCTGGCGACCTCCCATCAAGAAGTCAGACGTCGTTTTCTGGCCGCCGCCCACACACGCGTAGAAGATGCCGATGGCCGCAGAGATGGCCAGCACCCCGCTGAAGACCACGTAGTCCCAGACGCCGAAGCGGCTCACCAGCGACTCGAGGGCCATGGCCACAGGTGCACTTCAGGTGGGTCAGGGAGGCCTGCTCAAAGACGGCTGGACGTGTACCACATGCTCGTCCTGCAGACACTGGCGCACATCTGACGCTTGCCAAACAGGTACACCAGCAAGAGGAACCTCCTGGTCACGTGACACCTGCTCACCAAGGTTCACCCACCTGCTCAGCCAACACCGGCATCGACGCACGAGAGGCGACCCAGTGAGGTAAGTTGAAGGAATACCAACAGCTAGATGGGGAATACCATAGGCGAAAGTTGTAGGAAAAAAACAATTCTTCGGAATTTTTGGAGCTTAAATTATTTTAATGTTAACCCCCTTTCCCAAGAAAAAATTAACAGGTGCACGTTTAACAACTTTATTCAAATTTTCCCATGTGGTACGCAGCCATTCATCGACATCGGTAATCACTATCCCTATAGTCGGCTCAACGAGAAATGACAAATTCCGACAGCCAGTCAGAGGGATTCCGCTTATTGATAGCTTTCTCCAGGCTATTCCGACCCTATAATAGCTGGTAAAATCA
>JAQFYZ010001562.1:0-22506 GCA_034695085.1 Cylindroiulus punctatus
ATTTCGACCAACTGATTTCGAGCATGATTTCGAGCACTCATTTCTAGTACTGCATGTGTCGATTCTTGCAAGCAAACTTTCACTGTCCAGTTTTCAGTGGTTTTTCTGTGATTTCTCAAGCCTATTGCTACAACTTTAACTGATCGATTGTAATCGGTTCAATCACTGCTACAAATTTGAGAAAGAATACTTGTGTGGAAGGCAAATAAAGGTGAGTTACTTTCTTTTAAAACTTTGGTTTCGAAATGTTCGATGTTTGACGCTTTTTGGTGCACTGTACACACGATCTCTCGATATCGATTGATTTAAAAACAAAACAAAAACATACAGTACATCCTTAAGACCCATTGAAAGACAATCTGTATGTAATCGCCATAGTGATAGGAGCAATGGAAATGACCACTCCTAAGCGCATAGATAATTGTTTTTGAATGAAATAACTTGTATTATAAGTACATGTATGAGATATTACTCTAGTGTCTTCAATGATTCTTTAAAGTCGTGGTTATTACAAAATTAAATCAACATATTCCTAATAATTACACTAACATTATACAATTACAATATAACAATTATAATAACAATACTTTTTAGAGGAGAAAGAGCACATTTAATAGAGAATTAATTGGCTAGAAAACCAAAGCACATGTGTCAAAGTAATTTGCTGTGTAGCTGATGAAACTTGAAAAGACTTGAATTAAATTAATTTTAGGAAGTTAGTGAAGGCTAATAAGTTGAATTATTATTATTAGCATTTAATAACTTCCTAAAATTAATTTAAATCCAGTCTTTTTAATAGTTTTATCAGTAACAAAGCAAATAATTTTAACACATGTGCTTAGTTTACCTAGCTTATTCTCTATTAAATTTGCTTTCTCACCTAAAAAGTATTTTTTAATTTCTAATAAAGCATAAACAATTTAGTTTTTAATCTGCCAGTTTCCCATTTCGGGCACAACGTTTCGGTCAATTAAGACCCTCTTCAGGTGCTGTTAGAAAATTAAATGACTTCAATAAATAAACTAAAAACATAGTGGCATTAGCCCACAGAAATAATGTGATAGCCATCAATAAAAACGATAAAAATACATAAATCTAATGCATGCTAATTCACGCGATTTTTTAACACGACTGTATCAATAACTGCTAAAGAAACAGTGTACAAACGGCCACAAAACTGGTGTGGGATGGAGATTATAAGCCCACGAATATAACAATGCAAAAAGCATTGGTAAGCTAAAAGATGGCAAAATATGCACTATTCTAACATACGTTTTGAGATTCTTCATACATAGCTCTTGAATTTCTGACCGTAAGAATCATAGCTTTGGGAAAATTCTGAACCTTAGAAATTCCACCCATAGCCTGAATACTATCATAAGCTTACACTTGCCATTGAGCAATAAGGGATTCATTTAACTGATTTTCCACGACAAGTCTCTTTGTTAATAGAAACCACACTCAACAAATACATTGCCATAGCTAAAAATTAGAACTTTTTTCAAAAAGCTCCACAGAATGTCTGGACAATTGTACCTAGCAACTAGGGCTCTCCAAAAGTGATCAAGGCGTTCCTTTTCCTCGAAATAAGCCTTGAAACATCTTAACATC
Organism: Cylindroiulus punctatus; assembly: GCA_034695085.1. Classification (NCBI taxonomy): domain Eukaryota; kingdom Metazoa; phylum Arthropoda; class Diplopoda; order Julida; family Julidae; genus Cylindroiulus; species Cylindroiulus punctatus. The sequence goes on from JAQFYZ010001562.1 coordinate 1,612, forward strand.
AGATTTTGAACACAAGTTTTTCAATTCTTTGAGTATCATATCACCCTGACAGCCACCAATCCACTGTTTCTCACTTAGCACATCATACCGGATATTCCCAAGTTAGAGCTAGGATCAGTGTGGATGAAAGAGGATTGGGGATGGAGCTGCTGTGATAGCATTTTGCTTTGACAGTGAAAAATTTCCCTGACCACTTACAAAGTTCCCTGACTTCCCTGACCACTTATTTTCCCTGACTTCCCTGACCTGTGGCCACCCTGGTTATGTTTTCCGATGAGTTTCTGTACCGTGAACCAGGCATAGAAACGCATATACAACAATAACCTTAATAACAGCAAACTATGTTGATGATTTACAAATCATACCAATCACATAGGTATAGGATTCTGCCATGAATTGAACCCAATTAAGCTATTGTTGTTTTTCAGGGAAACTGCAATTTGTTTCGTGGTCACACTGCATTTACTCGATTAATGCTCCAATGCACCATAAACTGCTCCATATTGATATCACGAGTCATTTTCTAGTTGAAACGCTTCTGCTTTCACGAGACAGCCTAGAAGAAACTTGTCGTTTTAAATGACTTTGATAAAACTCCATTGCAGAATCGCCACCATTTTAAGGAAACTACATGTACCTGTTGTGACTTAGTGAAACTGCAGTTTGTTTATGTGTAAAACATGCACTTCGACTTGTACTCATGAAACAACAGCAGTTTTGGGGTAAAATCTCACCAGGAACATCATTCTTCGTTTAAACAATCCAATTTTCGCTTGGACAATCTTATTTGGTGTAGGAACCACCGAAGACCAAGATTCCTTGGTGCACCTAAGGAACGTAAGGACAAATCTGATTCATACAATTGCTTCCACTTTTATGTGCCATCAGACGTTGGAATTCAATTTAGGAACGATGGTGCCCACCATCACTGTGGAACAATATGATGGATAATTTGTTTAAGTTAATGGCAGTCACTATAGAGTAGCATTCCAAGAGTTTCGAGAACGTCAAAAATTGATCTAACTGGGCCCACACTGCTCTACGCATCCATCATTGGAGTGTTTGATATGCATTACCCAATACATGGTGGTTTACCGAATTGAAAACTTGGCCAGACTAGTTTATGTTTATAATGTATGGTCAGCCATTATTCAATTCCACATCCATCAGCTTTAAATGACGTTGTTGAAGCTTCAGTTAATGCCCAGCAGACTATTCTCCTGCGTGCTTCATTAAGACTTCAAACTAGGCATAAATTAGGTTACATCTGTTATTTTGTCGTTACACAACGCCACACACCCAAAACCAATTAGCAATGCCTATGCATCGGATGGTACGCATTTTCGGAATGTTTCCAGTTCAACATGAAGACGACCTTATAACGGTTACAGAAAGCCCGGTATTCCCAACAATCCCAGCGGCGACTTTTGACTGGCGACACATTACCGAATTGAACACAAACCGTATAGGCACAACCATTTTCTTGAAATGGTCCTCACGACCAAAATAGTCCTTTGGAGTCTGGGACTTAATACCCTTTAGTTGGTGCTCTAATTTAAAACGCGTGTCCTACATTCATGCATTGCTTGATTGCATTTAATTGTGTGGCACCAGGTACAAGGATTCAAATTTAGGCATATTGAGTGGGTTGATGACGTCATCAACCAGGAGTGGTTTCATGTTACTCATTTTGACCGTCAATACCCGATTTCATAGAATTTTGCCAATTAAAAACGACAGATTTCAATTACACGTGAAAGCGGGAAATCAATTTCACATAGGTTTCCATCACCAACGCGCTTACTCGGCGTTTCATAGCCACACGCACCGGTTCTATGAAAGAATAACCTTCATGGAACAATGGACAAATTAGGCCTACCTTGAAACATGATCCATGGAGTTCGACTTCTAAGTTCAGCAGCAGCTCACGAACATTTTCCGTAATCTTGTCAACCGTGCCAGATTCAACTTAAAGGTTCGCGAAATAAGACCAATTCGTCTTCAAATTCCGAGATGTTTCACACAGACATTGAGTACGCCGATGGTGATGGCGATCTCCCGCAAATTGTGCAGGCCGCTGGGTGGCGCCACCGTCACCAGGCGGCGCGAAGGTGGTGCGCTGTAGCGACAGGTTCTTCCAAGCAGCGTCTGCATGATGGCGCTGGTTGTCGTCTGCTGGCAGAAGTCCATGCTGCAGGTGCTGCTGCCGTCCAGAGAGCTTTGTGCAGTGTCACGAGAAAGTGACAAAACTACTTTTTTTTAAAATAAATCAATTTTCCCTGAATCTTCCATGTTTTCCAGGTGTTCTGGGAACTCTGTACATGGACTAATTTATTTCGGAATTGGTAAATGATAGGAGGGAAAAGTATTACGACATTTGCCTGGGGAGTGCGATTTTGTGAAATTGAAGTTGATGTGTAAAACATGCACTCATACTCGTGAAACAACAACTCACCCGACCGACCCATCGCCCGACCCCCTTGGACAACCAGGCGGCCAGCGAGGAGGTTGCCCCTTTTTATCGAACTATCGCCGACCTGACGCAGGCCCGGCCCCCTTTCGAGTAAGCCAAAATGTCCTCTCAGTCTCAGACACAGCAGCTTACAAACTGCTGCACATTACCGGCGTCATTCAAATTAACTATAGCCTACAGCTGTAAACTTATACGGTGCCTGCACACTTGTCATTTTTGCCCACGTACGGAGGAATTTTTTTCATTTTATGTATAGGTAAACCTTGGGCAAAGTTGGGCAAAAACCTCCATAAGAAGAAAAAATTATCTCCGCACGTGGGCAAAAATTACAAGTGTGCAGGCACCATTACATGTACTAGTAGGTGAAATTATGCAGTCTGTTTAGGTGTCTACTAACTATTTCGGCCAGTTTGCGCCGTTTTCGAACGATTTCTAAAGGCACAAACACGATGACTAGGAAGAAAATAAGTTGAACTTACCCTTATTCATTTTCGATACACCACTTTTTGGAACTGAGACAGCACGCGTCGACTAACAGCGCTTTTGCTCAAAGCCGAACAGCGCCAAGGGTCGTTCAAATTAGCCGTCGGATACTATTAAGGGCAATCCATCGACGGCGTTAACATAATACATATGACTGAGTGAATCTGTTAGATTCTGTAATTCTGATCGAGTCATCTTTTAATTGAAAAGGTCACTGGAAAAGTGCGATATATACTTAGCATGGAGATAGGGATATTTTCGTCTGCTCAGCAAAGAACTATGCATCCCCCCCTTAAAAAATTATTGCGGTTTTTAAAAGTCAATAACGGTCGCCAGGATGTCTTGATATTTGATCGTTCAGATATTACTGTATTGCATGTATTATTAAATTATGCAAATCACAGTTCAGCTCAGCTGTAATGCACGGAAGGTCTGTGCACCAACGTCATTATCCAGTCTACTTTTCTTTAATTTTCGAAATATTTAGCACATCACTGCCCTACTGCAACGTTAAATGATGAACAACTTTATTTTATTTAGAAAAAACTTTCAAACGCTGATTAGATAACAAAACTTGAAAATCGGTTTGCATTTTAAATGCTTTGATTACAAACTGCTGTCCTATCTTGAGGGTTCAGCCATTGTGGCCGACCAGCATAATGTGCCACTGCAGGTTTCTTAACTTTGTCCTCATGAGGAAAGCCTCTGTGGGTGTTTATTTCGCAGTTTTGTGTTACAGCTAGGCGTTGCCAAACACCGTCATCAGCTGAAAGCCCAAAACATGCAATTTAGGTACTTCTCATTAAGACAGGCTCCACAAGGATTATCAAATGTCTCGAGTAAGGGATCTGGATTGCATTTACCTTGCCCAAATAGCCTCACACATCTGTCATCCCCGGATGATGCAAGGATCGTGCCAATCGAGTTCCAACTGAGTCTACAAGCCTACAGTGTACAAACATGATACATGTGAATCAAAGAATTTGTTTTCCTCCGGCATAGCATTAAAATTAATCTAAAATGGCAAATGAATAAACGTTTGATTAGGATTGGTCAGTTGATTAGAGTTTAGCACTTGTACAACCATGTCCAATGTCCAGTATTTTCTTTTTGCATAAACTCAGCGTTTTCGTACCAAAAACGATGAATTAAAAATGTGAAATATGACGTCTGCTCTAAACGGCTGTCTGTCATTGTTGTGACGTCACTGTGCACATATCACGCGATCATGGCGTAATCACAGTTCAATTTTTAGCAGACGCTGTTTTTTTACTTTTAAACTTGCCGAAACATGACGAAAAATGAATGCAATACGCGTCAATCACCATGTCCATTTAAAAAAATCATATTCGCTTTTCTGGAACACACGCAACTGCAATATTGTGCGTACTGTGTATATTTGGGTTGTGCTCAGTTATCGCACTGCTTAAGAACATGAATCGGTCAAATATCTAGACACTGAACAAAAAGCAGACCCCTCAATTAATGGATTTTAGGGAAAACTTTTTCGTGTTTCTTTTCATACATTATCGTCAATTTCCCTTAACCGACATTTTTAGAGGTTACTCTATATACAGATCTTGGTATTTTCAACGGAATATTAACCGGCTAATATTAATTATAAAACTGCTATGGAAATCTGTAATTTCAAACAATAATTAAATGATGTCGACCATAGAGTACTCGATTATGATGCTCAAATTAAGTTTGGGCCATGAAGCAATGATATTTAATTCCTTAACTTTTACACTTTAAAGAAAAATGTTTTTAAGGCTAAATTTAACAGTTCATGACACTAAGTTCCAAAGACCATTTGGATATCAGAATAGGATTCTCCTTTTATTATAGTAGTGTCAGATTTTCAACGATCTTTTATAATTACTAGCCAGTTACTCTTCCATGAACTTTAACAAATTTAATGAAAACTATGCTTATCATGGCACAAAATGAAAACGCAAGTTAATTGTTTCCGGGTAAAGTCAATCATCAATAAAACAATCGGTAAAATCAACAAAAGCAGTCATTAGGGAATGTCAACAAAGATAAATTTATATACAATGATTCTTTGTAACATATCATGAGATGAATTCCTGCAATTGGTAAAGTGCTCGTTTTTGTGGATAGTCGTATGCGCAAAAAGATATTGAACAAATGTTCAATATCTTTTTGCGCATACGACTGTTTTCATATCAAAAATGACGTTATGTCCGACATGATGTGATCAGAAGCAATTTTTTTACTTAAATTGTACGCATATTTCAATGATCACATTTTTTGCCAAAATTTCTTTGCGTTGCTATAATTCATAAACCATCCCAATTGCATCAAAAAATTGTGTTATTGATGTTACCTTAAAGGCGAAACAGTTATAGTTAGACTTACAGCTGATCCGTGGTCGCTGAATTTGCAGAGTTGTTCAACTACAATCTCGGTACCGAACTCTGACAGCCTTGAAGGGTGTGGTTAGGGTTTGTTTAGGAAGATATAGAAAGATACAGTAAGTGAGATGCCACAGCTCAATAAATCGTAAGCTTAATTACCTTACCTGTACTGCTTGCGTGTTATCGCGATGATGAACACATCTTCTCCAGCAACTGCAAGCATATCGTAGGAGCGGGCCATGGAGGGGGCAAAGGTCAGGTCCAGCACTGGTTCATTGATGCAATCAATAGATAGTGAGACTTGCCAGAACCTGTTCAACGAAGTACATGCTGTTCTTACACAGTTTTAAACACTCATTTACCATGCACTTCGCATCATACCGACCACTTTTTCTCTGTGGGTTCCAATAGGAGCACTTTACCGCCTAGAGATGGATTGGTGCTGTCGCTTCCAACGGCGATCAAAGGGCTACTAAAGAAACGAGAACAGAACACGATCCTCAAATGGGGAAATTTCCCAAATTTCCAAAATGCGTAAAAATCACTTATTTAGAACTTCGTTCCATTGTCGGATTACACCTGCACAATGATACAGTGACAAAAAATGTTGTGAAACGGAACGATTACCTGCTGGGACTCCATGCAAGGCAGCTAGTGTATAGGTTGCATCGCAAACCTCCGAATTTTCCCCAAAATCTAAGATTCTTCAAGATCAAAGCCTTCCATACTCGAAAATGGCCGTTGTAGCTACACGTGGCCTAAGATATTTTACAAAATATTGACAATTAATCGTTGGAAAAGGTTGCTTACAGCATGTTATTTTAAACTCTTCATTCAATTATTAAAGGAAATTTAGGAGAAATCGTCCATAAAGACATCTAAGGGACCATGGATTTCGGTCGTTATAACCGATGGTAGTAATAACCGTGATTATGTTAACAAATGCGTAAGTATGAAATGTGCAAAGCATTATACATGTAGGTAGCGCAGCACAACGAAATTTTTAAAAACGAAAGTTTCATTTAAATTAATTTTGTCCCTTTTATTAAAGTTTGTTATGGACGTGCAATTTCATAACGAAATTAAACCCCTACTACATACTTAGCCATGGCAAGTAAGAACGGTATGGTTTTTTTATAGTTTTTTACAAACTAGGCCAAAAAAAAGTTAAAGTTAACGTTTGTGCTTTTAATGAACGTTAAACAACGTTCGCTGTGATGCACTAGCAGGTGCCAACTTTTGTTCGGAAAATACAAGCCCATAACAAACTTTATAAAATGCACACAAATTAAAAATGAAAGCCTTAATTCGTTTTTAAAACATTCGTTGTGCTGTTCTTGGAGTATAATAAAATGAATAAACAAACAAATTTAGTGGTCGTCATGGTCAATCTCACATCCAAGCCACCGAAACATTTCATCGAAAGAAGTGTAAACAAAACTTGTAATCGTTTACAGAAACCACTAATACCCCGGTTTCATTGCAGCCACGAATCGGGAATGCTGGCCAAATCTCACTTCATTCATATTCATTCACTGCAGAATGATCGAATTGAGATTCCCCCACCATTATCTATCCTCGGCTGCAATGAAACTGAGATATTATAGCCACCTGTTGTTCAGTGGTTCACTATATATGATAGCCGAAACCGGATTATGTCCAGTAATCCGTCGTTATACCCGGTTTCGTTGCTATAAGGACGTTGTAATAGCTAATTTTTTTAGCCTGGGGTTTAGATACACAACCAAACTTTGATGGACCGTTTGGTCCTCGGTTTGGTCGCTATTAACGGTCTGTCACCCTTGTATAACCGATGTCGTTATAGACGATTTCTACTGTATATGCATTCAATGCAACATGTTCAGAATTACTGCACTCATTGGACAAATAATAAACCAAAAAATTAATTTAATTTCCAGCTATTCATCATGCACGAAATGGGGTCAAAGCATTAATATAATGTAACTAATTGCTTATTTTTATTTTTGCGACAAGGACGTAGATCTGAAAATGTTACATTACTGGTCTTGTTTGGACAACTGTATGCAAGTCCCGTGTTTCAATTTATTTTCCAGCATTCCTTTTGTGTTATTTACAGCATTAATTAGTTTGAGGTCCATCTGAAACATGGACGCAACGAAAAGATGGCGGCGAGCACATGACTTTTGCAATAGGGAAATTGTACATTTTTGATGGATTTGGCACATTCTATAGTTTGGCTTCAACTTTAAACAGTGCCGGCTCGAGACTGCAAAGCTAAAGATATGCGCCCCCCTCCCCCAGTGACGTAATATGGAAGGTGCGTTTCGGAGGGGGTGATTGGCGGCCACCGGGAGGGGGGGGGGTTTAAGGGGCATGGAAGACCTCCCCAAGAAAGCGGGGGGTCCGGGGGCCCTCCCCCGTAAAATTTTCAAAAATGAAAAGCAAGATGATGAGTTTTGAGGCACTTTAAATGCAATTTTTCAAATAAAATTTTAAATAACTGATTGGGTTTTTATTAAAAATTTGTTCAACTCAATGGGGGGGACAGAAAAACAGTAACAAAAGTTACATAGATGCTAATACCATGGTACATATACTATAATGGTACATATACATATATTCCAAAGTATTCGGCGCCGGATTCAGACTTTGTGGAGCCCGGGGCACTTTAAGTTTGGGTGCTCTTTGAAGGGGTGTAGAACGGGATGAACCACCGGGGGTCCGGGGGTGAATCTCGGAAAATTTTATCAAATTAGAAGCAAAATTATGAGTTTTGTGGCACTTGGTGAGGGATTTTCAAGTAGCCTTAAACATTTTAGTGTTTTTTTCAATTTGTTCAACTCAATGGGGAGGGGGTTACAGCCCCCAAAACCCTCCAACCCCACTGGGCATTTGTAGATATATGAATGAAATAAATGGTACAATGAATGGTCAAATTTGCAGGGACCAGTATGACTTATTTCTGTTAAAGAATTAGCAAACTGTAAGAAGCGCCCATCAAAAATGTAGCAACAAAACAGAACATTTTGAAAACCATTCCAAAGGGGTGAAGGACCTCTGGCAAGGGCATTTCAGAAACAGCCAAACTACCTTCAAAACATGTACCATTGCAATATAATGGTTTCACATAAAAACCTTATCTCTTTTTTGCCAGACTGTGAGAGATCATGGCAACTTTTGTGAGCTTCTCATCGACTAATGGCGCCAGCGCATAATTCAAAGTTGAGTCTATGATAATCTCACACATAAAGGGATACTTTCATGAAACACTTCACGCCTGGTGTGTTACGTCACACAGTTTCGTTACGTCTACGTTGAATGTGGAGCACACACTATTACTTGTACCCATATAACTTTTAAAAACCTTTGAACACAGTCAAGGCACTAAAATCTCATATTTTTTGTTTTGTATCAATTTTAGTTAAATTGGTTTGGAACAGCAGACCAAGTTGGCCTTCGTCCCAACTATAGCTCACCAGCTGCAGTCCCAAATGTTTTGGTGCAAAACGCGCATCCGTGAAGGGCGTTTTGCAATCACTAATGGTTTTGCGCTTGACCCATTGCGTTTGAACTTCGCCCTCTATGCTGTTTCTTACTTCTGCAAATCATTAATCGTTTTGTCATTTCTGGCTTTCGAAGATGACTATAATCAATGTTTGAAAACATTATGACTTGTTCATAAAGAAAGATGAAGTGATGTAAAGTGTGATAGCAACTCGTTTCTTGTTCAATTTTTGGTTAAAAAGAAATTAGAAAACGTCTATATAAGTAAGATCACAAACTGACCACTTACCAGATGTGCAGTAATATTAACTTAATTCATTATTAAACACTTAACATTCACTTCTATACCCCCTGAAAGTCTTGGGTGTTTCATAAGAGTGGATGGCAGTGGTACAGAGAAGTGTGGCTGCAAGTCGCCAGTGGCAATTGCATCAGGTGTACGAGGCCCAATTAAAAATTTGTGCAAATCAATGTAACAGATGATGGCATGCAAGATGAATTCACATACAATACACGGTTAATGATTTATTTACAATTGAAATTTAGTACTTCTCCTGGAAGATGGTACACTGCTAAGCAGAGATGAGTTGCCCTTGAGCAGCTTCCATGTAAGGTACCACATTTAAGGTAACACAAGGTACACATTTACTAACATTGTATTGTACTTTGAATTAAATCATCCACTTCCTGTCGAATCTGAAATCCACTTGCAGGTCATCATTTGTTAGATTCTGCACAAGTTTTGAATAGGGGCCAATGGGTTATTTCAATTATGCCCAAAAGTCCCCTTAAATTTGAAAGCCCTAAACCCCTCCACCTGGCGGTTGAATTGTTTATTTCGGGAATGTGTGTTGCAAAAACAGAGCGTAAAGTTAAAACAGAAATCCGACTTAAGGATCTCCAGCAAAAAACAGAATATGCATCAGGCAAAAGGAAATTTGCTGCATCAAAAAATCTTTATCAAAGAAGTTCAGAAAGTCATGTTTATACTTCCTGTCCACTTGTAATTTATGTGTAATCTTGACTTAATTTTTTCTTGATTTTCTTTTAAGACGAAAAATGACAGAAAATTAAGATCATATCGCAAAATTAAAAAATTAAGAAAATTAGGGCGGAGCTACAGCCAGTGTTCTCAGATGCTGCATGAACACAGGCGACGCTTTTACCAATAGACATTTTTTCCTGCACTTTCTTCCTCCTTGGCGGCGCTTATCATACTTAAAAAAAATTAACAAATTGGCATGTGGGTAGGGTCGGAAAATTAGGAAAGCCAACTTAAGACCAAAATTAAGCTAAAAATTACAAGTGGACAGGAAGCATAAAAGGACGATAGGCTAACAAGTCAGACGACACCGCTATTCACATTCTCTGACAAGTTAAAAAGTTGACAAAACCTCATTTGGGTGTACTCACTGGTTTCTTGCCAAATAACTGCGGTTCTGTCAACGGAGCAAGTGACGATCACGCCACCAAAGTATGGATCCGCCCATGCCACTTTCCGCACGGAATCATGATGGGCCTAGAAAATGCATGCACTGCACTTAATACTGATCTGAGCAAGTTAATTTATGGTCAGGTACATGAAACGCATGAAACAAACTCAGGACCAAATTTCTAGTCCTTGGGATGTCATTTAAATCCTTTTTTTCGGCAAAACATCAATAAGTTCTAAAAGGATGACATTTTTTGATAATTTTTTTTTTTTAAATCATCTTGCAAACTTTTAAAGCATATTGGAAAATAGACATTTTTGAATATTGACGTAATCCACTTTGGAATGTTTGCATTGTACATCTATGTTTATAAAAATGGAATAAATCAACGAGAATATGCTGCTAGGCACATTATGATTTTTTTTTACAATTTTTTACACTTTTCTTATAAACACATGGGTCTTGAAAGAAGTGACACCTTATAAAAAACAAGTTAAACCCCAGTGATCAAACCATTCTACATGGTCAAACAATTTTTCAAGTTATAATTCATTCAAGGAACAATGACCTGATATCGTCCTGTGTCATAGCCAATTAACTCGCATTTTCATGATTAATTGCATGCCATTATTTTACCGAATGCCTTTTATGCCTTTCCACGACATTTTATACTACTAGTTTGGAATCCCATGTTAGGGACATTGTATGAATTTCACAACATTTTGACCCCAAAATTTGGTAAAACTGACGTCATCTGGTGGATTTGAGCTATAGTTCGTTGTGCATGATGCGACTGTCGGACTGCGACGACATTTGTAAAATTCTCTTGCATGTACCACGTCTAAAAGTTCAAGTCAATCACATCTGGACTAAACGACCTGCGCCCAGGTGGACCCCAATGAGTACGAATAGAAACTGTGCATATATGCATACATAATATACGATATGTAGGGTTCGGGTCCATTTGGGTGCAGATTGCGATTACAGTCGAGAGAATCATAGGGGAGTTTCGTAAAACTCAATTTGGCTAAAGTGCCACTTTCGGATTTACGAAACGGGCCCGAGGTCGATGGCGATTGTTCTTCTCTGCTCTCAAACATACACCAAGCTATACATATACAATGTAGCTTACCGTCCAACTCGCAGTGCACACCCATTGTCCATTGTCCAGTTGGTCCCATATCTAAAAAAAAACACTTATCAGAAAACATCCAAATCTTAGGTTCTGTACATGGAAATTACACAGATAGATCTGGGGTCTGCACGATGCACACAGTCTGACCCAGACTAGTTTACCAACACTTGAGAACTTCATAAATCCGAAAAGCACTTTCAGTCATCTACATTTACTACATTATCATCCAAGGAACGAGGAATAATTGTTACAACGACACTTTCGTTATTTACCTAATCAACCCACAGTTTGTCGTTATACTTGTATATATTGTATACTGTATCTTATTCAAAAATGTTACTAACGTACAGTATGCCTATTTTCAATGGCTAGCTCAAATGTATACAGTATATACTAGTAGGCCACTAGTTAGTTAGTTAGGCAGGGCAACATTCAAAATTTCTAAGTATAATTGACGTTCATTATAAGGTCCAAATTAAGGGGCCTCAAACATACATATACTGTGCATGTAAGTCATTTGGAAAGCACTATAATCATCGAGTAAAATTTGCCTACTTTTACTACGTGGTCATTGGAGCAGGTGGCCATTCGACGCCCATCCAAATCATAGGCCACATCACAAATAATGGCTTCGTGATCCGTGTCAATCTTGTGACCAGTAGACATTTTCACGGGTTATTGGGCGCGAATTGAAAGTCGACTTCTTCGACTGGACCCGATAAATGCGAAATTTTGCACGAATTTAGACATCAGGTGGCGACACTCCTATCCAGCCAGTAAACAAAGTTTAGAAATGCGACCTAACTCAATTCTGGCTGACCCATAAATATACAATGTATTTGTAAATTTTTCGTCGTTAGTTCGGAATGTTATGTACTGGGCAAGGATCGAAGGTCATTTGCTTGCGGGAGGGGCCGAGGGCAAACAATAGTGACCTAATTAAATTATTTCAGAGAGTGCGCGGCACACCGACATTTTTTAAAAAACGAAACTAACTTTCGTGCCTTTGAACGCTCGCTGCGAACGCGCATTTTCGTCCCTAAAAGTTTACCCTCACCGACACTTGGACGTGCAATTTCCTAACGATAGTAAAGTCCTACTTAGCGATCAAAAATAAACGTTATTTAACGTGTATTAAAAGTATGAATGGTTGGTTAAACATTCGTTTTGTAAAAACTAGGCCGAAAAAAACCGAAAGTTAACGTTTGTGTCTTTGCTTGTGTCATCGCTGTGTGTGTTTTTACGTTGTGTCATCGCTAAGTAGGACTTAACTATCGTTAGGAAATTGCACGTCCATAACAATCTTTTATTAAAAGCAAAAAAATGAAATTTAATTTTCGTTGTGCTGCACAAAGTGTCTAATAAAAGCACCAAGGTTAAATTAAACTTTCGTCTTTAACAGCTAGGCAAAAAACAAACTAAAGTTGATGTAAACGTGCTTGTTTTTGAATTGACTTTTAACAACAATCGTTATGCATTAGTCTGTCTAGGAGAGATCAACTTTCGTTACAAAAATGAACGTTTAGCAAGGAGCGTTTAGTAAAGGCATGAAAATTGAATTAAACTTTCGTTTTTAATATTTCGTTGTACCGGTAAACTCCCTAATAACTGCCAAGATTCGACGATCATTAAAGACATACTGCGTACATGTAAAATACTGCAAGAGGTATTATATAACGGCGTTTTAGAATGATTCAAGTTTCATTTTAGAATGACGAAAATTATTCAATGACAATAAAATTTCTTGGACATTACTGGAAAATTTGACATTTCGGCGTTCGACTGCAACTCATTTTCCACACTCTAAAAACAGCCTTCTCCACTGTTTACATGCCAACTTAACTTGAACTGACCACATATTAAAAGTCCTGACGTGATTTGCCCAAGGGCCAAGCGTCTGTCACCTGTTTCGGTAAGTGTTTGTTAAAACCAGGTACAGCATATCGCACATGTATTTCTAAAGGGACCAATTTCTAAAGTGGCCGTATTATAGGTTAGACAAAATTGTCTCCATCTTCCAGGAAAACAGGGCATCTTGGAATCCACATGTTTTCTCAGGGATGCTTCTTATTCTGAAAAATCATAATTTTAGAGTTGTGTCACTTTAGAAATACATGTACGTGTGATTTATTTCTTCGATACGTTCGTAAAGGCGCACTCTCTGTGGGTTGGGGAGCTTCGATCCATGTACATGAAGTTTTCGATTTACATGTATAACAAACACAGGAAAGATGATGTCACGCGTTCATCTCAAGTGTTTTTAATTCGAGTGTGTTTAAACTTTTTACATGGCATTTGCAGCGACTTTGAACTTCAGAACTTTGAGGTGTCTTGAATGAACAACCACCGCCCCCGCCGATTCTCGAACTAAGTATACTCGAGTAAAGTAAATTAGAATAGACAAAACAGTCTACATGTAAACAATGATGATATTTTGCTGTCTGAAAACTTGAACGTGGTCTTATTGTATCCAACCACTAGCTAATTTTCGATCAAAAAGTATCGAATTTGACAGAATGAGGCAACGTTACAAAGTTTTATTAGGAAAGGATATTACAATTTCGTAACGAAAAACGAATAAATAACGAGTGAACATTAGCGTTTCTTCCAACTGCATACACCTAAAGAGGGCATTGTATCGTCGTCTATGACGTTTTGTGTATAATCGGCGTCTTCGTCGTCGGAATTTTTGAAATTTGGAGGAAGTTTCGTTTCCTTGCATTTTGTTACAGAAGCACATTCCCATTTATCGTTGTAATTGGCTGAAAGCGATAAGCGTTGTTGTTTAAGTAATTCAGAAACTAAAGATGAGTAAAATTTTTTGAAAGTATATTTTGAGATCTCATTCTTAAAAGTCAGATCATGGTTTTAGTTTTCTCTAAAGTGCCAGTGACTTTACATTGCGTAAGTCCAGTGGACACAATGTGAACGGTATGAAATGTGTTGTCGCTGACAAATTTAGTTGAGTTGAGTTGGAAAAGTATATGTATGCTATTAGTTACATAGTTGTGGAACAACATAAACATTTCCAAAATTAAGGTAGGACTGACGTTTTCATCGCAAAAGTACGTGCATGTGTACTTTTGAAGAACAAACAGTACATGTGCAGTAGAACCTGTCTAACTCAATACTGTGTAAACTTATAACCTCCATAACCTAATATCAGAGGCCGGTCCCGAGCTCATCCCCACGCTTGATTAAGCTTAATGTCCCTGCCTAAGTCAATAACTTGTCTAAACCGATACGTGATGCCCGGTCCCTACCGTATTGAGTTAGACAGGTTCTACTGTATGTCCAACATTATGATAAACCTACAGTGTTGCAACACGTACTGTATGCTCACACCAGTACACTATATGGTGTCGTGACACCATATACTGTCATGATACTGTACCATGAAGCGTATATATGCAGTATCATGACTACTAAAAAATGTAATGCATCATAAAATTAATATACTGTTGACCTTCTTTCGTGGTGAAAAAGTCAATTTTCTTTATGCCATTGACATCGAGGATGGTTTTCTATGATGTATGATGTCTGTATGATGTTTTCATTATTGTTATATTGTTTTTAAAAGTACATACGTTTCCATACTCGCATGTAGCCATCGCATCCTACAGAGGTCACCACATTGCCTAACATACCCCAGCTGACTTTGGATACCTAAAATAAATATTTTTTTTTAAATTTATAATGGATTATTTATCGGTTCTAGAATTGTTTAGTTCACTTTATACATTATGTAATAATCCCACGGAGAACATTTAAAAAAATATTTCAATTCTCGACTTTTGAAGAAATTTGCAGAAAAAATTTCGTTTCAGGACAGCAGGGATATCACATTATTCATAATGGTATAAAACTTTGGATATGCTACAGACAATGTCCTACTTAAAAAGTGCACAAAATAATATTCCGACTACTTGTCTTGATACAAGAACGTACATGTATACCTATGCTAACTGTCGGAATTTACCTTTTGTGCGTTTCTTTCAACTTATCCAAAAATTTAATCTTTTATTTGGTTGCCTATTAGTCAGGTTATCTCTGCCAGCCTGCGAGCTGACAGGGGAAGCCTACTTTATACAAGTCTTTGGTGGAGAAGGGCAGCAGTGGGGCATACACCGTAGTGTGGCCCAACTTTAAAATTGCGCCACAAGCATTTGGCGTTTAGAAAACGGGATATTCCCCGGTGAAATAATTATAAATTGAGGAAACTATTTCAAGAGGGTCAAACTGACTTAACTTACTTACCTCTCCATTGTGTTCAGTTAGGTCAGCAATATAACGAATTGCAAATCGAGTCTCGTTCATGGAATATTGGTCACTGTTAAGGAAGTAATGAGGAATTACAAAAAAAAATTTCAGATAATATGCATATCAGTGATGCATACTTACTCTCTGGCTTGAAGTTGCAGAATGTAGACATCGTTGCTTGCCACCGCAAGCTGATGGTAGGGACGCCCATATTTGGGCGCAAAGGCCAGGTCATACACAGGGTGAGGAAAAGATACAATAGTCTGAACTTTCTGCCATTGACTAAATTAGAAAACATACATTGATATGTCGTTGCCATTGGCCCATTTTGTCACCTTCAGAAGTTCTATAAGGCTGCCACCGTGCACAACTTGGAAACATGATTTTATATAAGACACTCAAGTGTCAGTGGCAAATACTGATCAGAATATCAACTTGACTGTTTCAGGAATCCTTGGCTCCCAACCTTTAAATTATTCTGCCAGGTGTCCCAATAAGAATTTAGCATTATATTCGTAATTATTATATGCATCGACAATTTCTTGGAGGGAGCACTATTTTGTTTGTTAGGGTGAAAAAGGCAAACAGACATTTGATTTTCTTTCTTAAATTTTGGGGGGCAAGTTTGTACTACTCGTAGCCAAATCGAGAATTTTGATAACAATTTGAATATTATTTTGAGATACACGTATATTAGAATTTCCTCACTATTTCTGTCAAAAAACTATTGTTTAATGGTGAATGGAACACCGTAGAAGAACGTTTTTATTGAGACATTACCCAAAATTGTAATTCATTAGCGAACTCTTCTTAAATTTATTTTACAAAATGATGATAATAATCACGGCGAAATTCTCATTAAAATTAGATCACAAGTCGTTGATTTTATCCCAGTTTTTTATTTTACAAAATGCTCAGAACTCCATAGACTATCTCAACTTTTTGAAGAAAGCTATCAAAAAAGGTATGGATTGATGTTCGTTTCCCTAAGAATGTTTTCTTTAAATAATTATAACGAATTCAGCAAATTTGCATGAACTTTCAAGAAACGTTAGTAATGACAGGCAATGAATTTGGTGGACTTTCAAGCAGATATGTTTTATGAGTCACATAAAGGGCCTTAGTGGTACAGAGATCGATGTTGTTCTTCTTCCCCAGGTTGGGAACCCAGGTGTTGTGGTAGCACCATTGTTGCAGACACACCGCTTCTAGGCTTTGTGGGAATGCAATCTAGTACTCACCCGTTAAGCTCGAAAATCATCACTTTGCCAGTATCGTAGCGAGTCAAGTCGTCACTTCCAACAGCAAACATCGGAGATTGGAGTCTGTAAAGACACGATATGGTTGGTTGGAGCATATGCCCGACAGCGCAATCCATGCATAAAAAGAGCCAAGAAAGAAAACATCAGTTGCATATCAGCATTTCATTTATGTAGACGAACTACACAACCTAAACTTACCTAACCAAAACTTATGTTTACATTTCGCCAAGGAACCCAACTATTCCTCAATAACTCAATAACCTGATAAAAAATTGGCGTGTAGGGGAGATTAATGAAATTACAGCTAGCAATTAGAATTTGCCACCTTTGGCCATTTGGTAAATTCATCAGGTATCACGACCTACATCCTGAAACCACATGGTTGTGATTCTTGCAACAATTTCGTTTTCATACGTTTTAGACGTTTTTATAAGTTCTGTTACAGCTATATTTGAAGATCAAATTAAGGGGAATAAGGTAGAGCACATGCCATTTGATTAAACCAATTAATTCTTGCCTGTCTCTTAGTGTTGAGATGGAAATTTCAACAGAGTCCAAACCTTTGTGAACATTAATTCCATCGATTACCATATTCACGTCAGGTTTACTGGAAAATATTCGTTCAAGTTTCACGCCTGACAAGTCATGAAATTTGATGATGATGGAAATCAACATTGGAAAATTTAAAAAAATTTCATTTTCGATATAAGGTAGCAAAATGTAAAGCGAAATGACATCAACCTTTTGATTTGTACTTCTTAAACAATATTTGTAATATGGCACAACCATTGACAAATTTGCTTCTCCACTCATTGAAATTTTTCGAGATTGTGTCGTGTAAGTACTCTAGGCAGGGTCCACATGTATTCTTTCACACTTTCACTACGTTGTGTTCTTTGCCGTTATCTTTCTCAATTAGTTGTTTCAAAAGTCGTCATGCGTACCGCTTTTGTTACTTTGCACGAAAACGCGAAACTGGAAAAAAAACTACTTGCGAAAGTCCATATTGGCTCCCAGACCTTCTTTTCCACATTAAAGGTAGGTAGGGCCAACATGTCACTTTTCAGAGGGATTCACACAAGAGTTACAAAGTTATTGAGAAATACTTAGGTTATTATACAAGAGAATCGCCATGTAATTTATTAGACTAAGGGGTATCTCAGAACTCGTCAGAAGTCATGTTTACAAGTGAAAAGGTGGTACTTGGCCTACAAATGAAATCTAACCTAATAACTAAGGTCCAGTAAGTGCAGTAACGAACCGTTTCTGAGATATGATAGATGGAAAAATTATTTTATATGAAAAACATAGCTACTTCCATATACACTTCACCGAAATTGAGATACTGACAATTTTATCGTGATAAAAACGTTCTTGTCCTTGCAAGAAGGCTAAATTTATTGTCAGGAGCATAGCCATGACATTATACATCACTTCGTCTCACGATATAATAAGGGCAGGGCTGGATAAGGGTCTCAACTTACGGGGATTTCTTTGATATATAGCTATGATATATAGCGATGTTTTGTAACCATTATCTAGTTTTTAAAAGATCAGCAAATGGTAATTTCAAACTTGACCTCGAACTACCGGTTTTATGGTTCCATTATGAAAAATATTACTTAAGCGAATTTTGTAAACACCAGATCACAAATTGTGCATTTTTACCCAGCGCCAAGCATCGCCCAAAATGTACAACCTCATACTCATAACCATAACCTTACAATTTATAAATGTACGTGTATTATTAAAGGCAAAATGGTTTACTGCACAGAGATAGTAAGTCCACTATCAAATTTTGCAGTTTTTCGTTTGCTATATCGCCCCATTGTTTCATTTATTCTTGCTATCATACATGTCATCTCTACTGAGTATACCAAGTAGATATAGAGAAACACCACATGTAACTTCGATTGTTTTCATTGTTTTACATATATCACGCGGACTTACTTTATTTTTACGCCCATGCATTCAACAGTTGGACATACAGAGGTACTCACCAGACACCAGAGGTAGATACTGCATCATTATAAAGAGGACAATCATACGTGGTTTACCTATACGAGATTATATCCGGCCCTAGTTTCTGTGGAGGTCCTTAGTTTGGCCCAAATGTAATTATGCTCTGTGTGCTTCAGAATATGGTGGACTCAATTTTGCACAACAGAATACAATTGCAATTTCTGTGCAGCGAACCAAAGACACAATCGACATGTACAGTATACAAGATGTAACAAGAACACAGTTGCACAGTACATGCACTGGCAAATACTTGGAGGTAGAGTTGCTCCAGGCGATGCAGCTGATTCTCATCTTCGTGTAGTAGGTAAACTCTTGTACCCAACACTCGCAATCCAGGGAGTCAGGGGCCATGTATACCGTCACGATGTCAGGCTTGGTGCACGTGGCCTATCAAAAATATTTCTAAAGTATTTAAAAAATGTGGGCATGCACCGAGTTTGCTTTTTTGCAATCGTGGATGGGATGCTCACCAGTCGCAGTACAGTTGATTCTGGGGGGACAGCCACTTTCGTTTTTGGTGTATCAAAGTAGAATCCTGGGGCGAAAGCCACTTTGGTTATTGATGTTTCAGAGTAGATTATAAAGTATATCTCCCACTTGTTGCGTTCGCGCTTCACCACGTGTGTGGGGCCATTCTGCACCATGCATCTTTTTTCCCTCTCAGATCTCTCACGTTTCGACGGTGGTGGCCTCCGTGGAGGCTTCTGTATTTTCCCATTGAGGATCTTTGGTTTCCATATAATCGCCGCCACAGCATCCATGGAGCAAGTGGCGATGATTGGGCCAAACAACGGATGCGACCACGACATGTCCAATAACGATGTCATGTGTGGCTAGAAAACGAGATTGCCATGAACTGGATTGCCACTGTAGGGCCGTAGTGATTTTTTTCCAGCATACATGCAGTATAGTATGAAAGACATATGGTTAATGAGGAAATGAGCTTGTGTTATACATTGTATATGCACTACATTACATGGTTTATTAATACCAACAAAAACATTTGTACGTTCAATTAAGAGGGAATTTGTTGGGGAGCTAATAAACTACCCGTCTAAGAGCTCACCCTAGGTTCGAGTTGACCCAGTGGCTTTGACTGTTGAATAAACTTAATAGCTTGCCTTTGTTACAGAGAACTTCCTTTTAATTGCTTGCTTTGTTACGGAGAACGAGAGCGTACACTTAGCTTCCATCATCATCATGTCATGACAACAGACTGAACAAAAACATGGGTAAAAAGACCCCCAGTGCAAAACGAAAAAAGGGTTTAACCATAAAGTACCCCCCTGCAGGGAGGGCCATAAATTCTTGACACACTCCCACCTTTGATTTGTCAACTAACATTACAAACAAATCAAATAAAATACAAAAACTTTATAACAATCACAAAGATAGTTTCTTTGGTGCTTGAATCTTTCTTCCCCGACGAGTAAACACTGGCGAAGCTTCAAGCTCATCGGAGAAGTGTACAGCTGGTTTACGATGTGGCTGGATGACCTTATCCTTTTTGGTTTTAATTGGTCCACAATGTCCTTTTGAAGTCTTAGCACGATTACGATTAAGAGTGTCACTTTCACTGGCAGTAACTTCCAGAGGTATGAGGCGTTGTACTGGACGGATTATGTCTCCCTTCGATGTTCGCAATCGTACCAGACGTACCTTTTCGTCTTTACCAGGACAAAGTTCTAAAACTTTGGCAAGCGGCCAGTCCAGACGTTTTACGTTATCAGCTCCGACTAATACCATGTCTCCAACCCGAATTTCCTCAAAAACCTTTTTCGTAGACGGACCGTGTATTAATTGTCCAAGATATTCCTTCCGAAACCGCTGCAGAAGGTCTGCCTTTAACTTGTGACGATAACGTATTCTCTTGTTGAGGGAATTGGCATCAAGTTGATCAAAGTCAGGTACCCCGGATTGCGTGACGTCTTGAATGAACATCGCTGGAGTAAGAGGTTCG
>JAQFYZ010001563.1:0-22482 GCA_034695085.1 Cylindroiulus punctatus
TGGGCCAATTTTGGTATATGTTCCATATATAAATAATATACTTAAAAAAATATATTTATCGCTTATTTTTTTCCATAATGATATGTCCTGTGATGAATTAAAATCGATTTTCAGTGTTTTCATTGTATGTAGTGTTGCCGGTACATGACCTACTTCATGAAATATTCATCGATGACATATTTAAGAATGACACCTACAGCCTTTATCACCTGTTCCAGCACGCGTGGCACCTTACCTGGGGACGTTCACTATTGTTGTCTTTTCTCTACATTTTCAAATTTTATACACTTGCTCATAATTCTGCAAATGCAGTATGCATGTATCTATAAATGAGAATTTCGTACAAGATGCTGGCGAGGAAGCTGCATGTTCTGCACATTTATTGTATTTAATTTTCATCCATCTGAATTCTAAGAGTTGTAAGCTCCACTATTCACCATGCAAGTATATAAAATGTTTGGCACATGTTATCATAATATACAGTTACAGTGTGTAGCTTCCTACAAATATATACGAGATCTTTCCCCATCAAACAGTATACGGTATACCATATGCAAATTTTGCTGTTATGGTACATATGCATGTACATGTATATGATGTCATGTATTAAACGACCACTAAAAACAATAATGAAACCACAAAATACAGTTATTTTTTGAGTGGTGCAATGCCACTGGTGGCGCTGCAGTCGAACTGTCATGGCTGCTTAAGTAGGATTAACGCCTTGCATGCAATGAGAAGTTTTACCTCACAAGCTGGTAAATCCAGGCTAAATTATTTTACGGCTTTTAATTGAGCCACTATGTGGTACCCAATGATACTTATTGCTAACATTTGAAGCATTCTATGTTTAATTTTTCATCACAAGCTTGCATTTACCGAACATCGCTATGCGGTTTGCCGAAGGTATCCTACATATAGAGCAGACGACATGGGTACTTGCTCGACTGCCACAATGTGGCAACCCTATTGATGCACAATTCTTTCTCACAAAGTTTGGCCATTATCCGTGCATCAAATTGTTCCACTCTGCAGCACATGCTAATCAGCGTTTTCGGCGACACGAGTAGGACCATAGTCCTGACTGGACACTTGCCATGCTCCATCGGCAGCCATCATCTGAGGCCTGACTGTGCCATTTTTTCCAGTATATTGAATAAATAAGCCAGCAGAATGGCAGATATCGTTACATAAATAAGGCTGAAACCCATGCACGGTCGGCACTAACGTAAACACTATTACCATAGAAAAACCTCCAGAGCTTAGCCGTGCAGAGAAAACGTTGAAGACATGTCCCAGAAGGGCCCATATTTCTGCCCTGGGCAATTTTTCTGCCTCTTTTAACCCGAAGAGCTTCCAATATAAACTGCCGATGCGGGCATATTTTAGATATTCCATTCACATTCTCGTCATCATCCTCCAGAATGCCATCACCGAAAGCAATATTTGGTCGGGATGGCTACACCCATTTTATTATTATCAAAACATGCCTGAAATATGACCAATACCATGCCAAAGTAGCGCCATTTGTACACGTCGTGCAGCCATTACAATCAAAATTGAGCCGCGGCAGAATATTGGAACATGGAGATAAAAAATATCTTGTCCTGCTTGTAGAGACATTTGAGATGATAGGACCCTGAATTGACGTTTCTTTGCTCGAGCCTAAGCCGAGAAAATATTTACTTAATGCTTCACTCCTCGTGATTAGATTGGAGGGTCGAGTCAACTGGATTGACGGATTGAGCAAATTTTATTGATCTTAAGTATAGTCGATGATTCACAGCAGCGCCACCTATGATGCATTCTGCGCAATTGCTGAACCTCTTAAGTGAAAGGGCCCGGCAAATCTTCAAATATTTTTTTTACAAAATTCAATTTCTATTTGTGGATATACTACACAGATCACGCCTTGCTCCAAATGTGCAATAAAAACACAAAGACATAATCTGTGTATTATAGCCACAAATAAAAATTCGATTTGGTAAAAAATATTTGAATATCTTGTCTATGTTGCTACTTGTCTAGGATATGAGAAAGGCACTTGTCTTAGCTATCGCAATTTGTCCTTTTTTGTGCCAATATATCCCAGACTAATCAGAAAACCAACTAATTTCTTTATATAGCTGTATGCCCAACCGCCAGGCAGCAATTACTGCCAACCTAGTAGCTATTAGGAGAAGCCCACTTCTTCAGTATCAATGGCGGATCAGGACCTACAGGTATCATATTGAGCTTTAATTACTTTTATTGCATATGTGATGGCACGTTTTCACGAAATTGCCGGTTTCGGTAAATTTTTAAAGTAAAACTTTCGTAAATTTCCTCATTTTTTAAATTGGCAGCACCTAGCAATATTACATTCTGTACACAAAGATTACTTATCTAGCAGTCGTGGAAGTAAAAATTTAGTTATTCACCTCTTTTCATGCAAATTATACTATTTTATATACTAGTTGTTAGATTAAGGGTGAATATAAGGGTGAAGTGGTGCATTTCACACGTTTTCAAACCACAACTTAGGACAATTTGGGAACATTAACAGGGTTTCCCCAGAAATTCAATTTTCAACTTCCCTGACATGACCAGAGTTCAAAATTTTTTTTTCCTGAAAAATGCGAAAATATGACTTACCATAAGGTCAACAAATTTAATAAGGAAACAGCAATAGAGCACATATTTTAAATAAAAAAATTCAAATTTAGATTAGTTTTTTCTTCAAATTTACAGTTTCATTATTGGTCGATCGCTTCCATTGATTCATTCGATTGAAAGTTTGAGTTACTACAAATAAAAATCTTTGCCGAGACACAAAAATCAACTAAATTTTCCTTTCCAGGTTACTCTTTTTACAATCAGCAGAAACAAGCAAAGGTTCCCAAATTCTTCTCAGATAAGGTATGTTTGAGATCTGGCTTCTGTTTGACAGATTATGTCAACAATGAAAATGGGAAATTCCCCGAATGACGCCACTAAGACTGTGGCATGCTGTGCTGTGTCATTCTTGACTTCTATGTCAACAGATTTTTATATTTTCCTGACTTTTTTAAAATAAATCAATCTTCACTGACTTTGCAAGGCCTTTCCAACGTCCCTTGTTATCCAGGTCTGGGGGATCCCTGAGTTAGCCCACACATTCAAAAATATTCCTTTTTCAAAGAGTCATTTTAGGCTGTATTTCTGATAAGTGGTACTTTGAGAAAAGGGCATGTTACATTGTTACAGGTTTCAAATTGGGATTCGCCAATGTCTGTTGCTCATTAGCAAGCTGAAAACTACAGAAACAACTGCTCAGAAAGTCCTTCTCAAAAACCAATACCTGAACATCTGGGTTAACTACCTTGATCAATATTGAAATGAATTCCCTCCATACAGCATGATAACATTCCTGCTCCCCAATCAATTTTAGAAAGAAACGACAACGGAAGTGCCACAGTTTCAAAATAAACACAAGTTTACGACGTTCGCGTTTTTTATTCGCATTTCCGAGCCATGAAATTTAAGCAATAGATGCATTCCGAGTAATAGACTCGAAAACGTTTACAAAGACCATGCTCTTCCATTTCTATTCATGGGGAAAAAATGTTATTCGAACCTTTCGATGAATTTCTTTTTAAGGTAGTGCGTTGTAAACAGTTTTATTGCCATAAAACAGTTGTAAAAAGCTTACTCGCCATAGACATTTACATTTGGCTAGGGAACGAGCGAGCCACATAATGACCCCACAAAGTCTCAGAAGGCACGTAATCCATGAATTTTTAACTCGTTTCAATATCCAGCCACTGTGCATTTCATGCCCCAAGAAACTGCTATCTAAAAGATCCAGGCGTTAAAGGTTACATCCGAAATTGAGAATGAACTGGGCAATCTTGAGTATATTGGATCGACCAAAAAACTTAGCATTAGCCTAATAAAGGTCTTGATTCCTTCAGGGTGTTGACTTCACAAGAAAAGGAATTCCTAAGAAGAAAATGTCCATGGCAGGGAATTAATTTTGAAGATACAATTGGAGGAATTAGTGTTCGTGTAAAATGAAGTGGCATATGGGTTCAAAACTAACTTTGAATTGAGAATACTGAAGAAAAAAGATTATGTACTTCGGATTATGCCCTCTCCTATATCAGGGTTCCCCCAGAAATTCCATTTTCAAGTTTCCTGACTTTCCCAGGTCTTACAAAACTTTCCCTGAGCATTAAAGATCCCAAAATATGACATATGCCAATGTAGACGATGCTATATTTATTGATCGTAGTTTATAAACATGAGGTGAGCACAAATTTCAATAAGGAACCAGCAATAGAGCACACATTTTAATTTAAAAAAATCAAATTTAGATTAGTTTTTTTTTTCAATTTACAATTGCATTGTTGATCTTTCACAAAATTGCTTGCTTCAATCGACAGCTTGAGTTTCGTGACTTCCATGTCAATAGAATTGTTAAATTTCCCTATCTTTTTTAAAATTTACCCGACTTATTTAGGCCAGCCAAACTTCCCTGACTTTTCCAGGTGTTCCAGGTCAGGGGTGTTTCTGGTTAGTTTTATTGTACAATGATGACACCTGTCCAAACTGTCTCAATTTATACACTCTTTTTGTGATTATATGTTTAACCGAACCTAACAAATTGTCAAAAATTGTTAAAGATGCCAAAGAGCACCTTGAATATACTCCGAATATGCAGATAATTAGTCGTAAAAATAATAATGACTTAATACATTAGATCGTCTCATATTTCGCCCATTATCTACCGGTATTTGTTCACTGCACTAATTCGCTATATGTTTTTTGCTCATTTGCTACCAAGCATAGCACAAATGGTTCATCCTATTTTTACCATGCTTATTTTTTCTCTTTTTGTTATTGTATGGATGATGTAAGTTTTCCAATGCAAACGAAATTGCTTGATACGTTCAATAGTTATTCTCCCACCAGATCATTAGTGATTGCACCCTGCTTGTTTTTATCTCCATTTTATATCATTAATACAGTAAATAACCTCAAAATACTTTGGTGGACTGCACTATAAATCAGATGTCATCACACTGCATAGTCTATTAGATTGATCTGAAATATCGAAAATGTAAGAAACTGCAGTCTAAAATTTGGATCACAGTGGTGTGATAATAACTCGAAGATATCCAAGATGTTAAGGAGAAAAGGAATGAAAATATGCAAATCAGATTATAAAATTTGCATTCCCAATATTGAGAAGTTGACGCATTGCAGCTTTACTGGGGAATCCGCGGCCTAATTTGTAATCCAGCACTAGTTGCACACGTATTTGGCGCAAATTAATAGCCCAGACAGACCATCGTAAACACAAATTGGGATTCAAATTACTAGTTACTAATTAAATACCCGGAGAAGCTCCCTCCACCAATGTCAAATTTGCAGACCGATCTCCAATCATCACCGCACATTCTGCCAGTCAATTGGGGATTAAGCAGAATGATTCTTGACACGAAAATCTCACTAAAGATTAATTAGCTTAAGTCCTCATCTATTATAACTGCGCATTATCCCAGGATTACTGCGAGTTATCATCACTCATTTTCACGCACTAAACTACCTTCTGGCCCAATAAAGACGGTACAGGGTGTGAAGCCCAGAAAAGGTTGTATCAGCAACTAGTTAACACCCATTGAAAGTGATTTTTTGCAATTGAATTTTCATAAATTTGGACCGATATGATAATTTCAAATGAAACAATGTTTTACATCAAAGTTTATATTGATAGTAACTTCCTGTGCTATATAAAATGAAAAGACAATTCGTTTTTAGAATTTTTCCAGATATTCTTTATTTTGCCAATGACAGTAAATCTGTTATATTCCCACTCAGATGGCAGGTGCTGCCATCTATCGAACATAAAGCAAAGTAAGAGGTCAAACATAGAATTATCGTCTTTATTAATATCATATATATTTCCATAAGTTGTCAAGAGCACATCCCAAAAAACGCAAGTCCCAGTTAATGTTTACAAAAAAATGATTTTAATGCGTTGATCAGGCAAGGAGAAATTGTATTTGGTAATTTTATGCAGGGTGTCCCCAAAGTCACAACGCACTTTCAATGGGCCTTAAAATCTGTTCACCAATTTCGCAAAAGTCAAACATATCCACCCAACAACAACAACAGGCTCACCTGCTCTTTCCCACAACAAGTATTTAAGTGTTTTTCAGGTAATTCCAACTCTTGCATAACCCATGTACCCATCGGGAAACTGGGTATAGCATTTGAAGAGAAAACCCTGAAGACTTACATTCATTTCAACGCTAAGACAACGTTGGTTGCTCGGGGCAACCCAAATGTCATTCAAGATTACTTTCTGAATTCCTGCTCAATGCCCCCAATCTACAAACTGCTATTACGATCTCGTGAGTTGACTTCGGCAAAATTGGAATTTAATATGCCGTTTTACACAAATATGAATTCGGTCTAATTCCTCGCCAGGAACGTAAGCTCCTGTCCATTCATGGAAAGAAAAAGGCAAAGGCATAGAAAATTTGCCCTCCCAGAAGCTCAAGATTTCGCTCAAGAATTTCCCGATATTAAAAACTTAATCTGCATTCATGCTAATATGCCTGGCTTTTGACAGGCTTGTTTCCTGACAGAGTTCAGGCATTTTTAGATGCTACATGCATACGGTAGTTAGAATAAAAAAAAACGCATTTCCTGCCATGATTTGGCGCTATACATTATGCCCTGCTCAGCCATAGACAAGTAGGCTTCTCCTAAGGGGTTCAGGCAGCAGTGATTAAGTAATGAAATTACGTTTTTAGCTTAGTTTAGGCTAGGTTAGGTGTAAAAACAATCAAAATATGGAAAATGGATAAACTGCAATAACTATTACAGCTAATACGTGTGTATGCTAGGCCAGCCGTGTTGAAATATTTTGTGCACCTCATTTCGCATTGTGCCCTGTTGCAAACGCCCTATTTAATGGATAATTTTAGTAGTCCAAAATGAAATACTAACTTTGGAGTAGATTTACAGGGTATGACCTATAGTCGCTTCGCCAAAAGAACGAAAAAATGGCGTCGTTCAGACCAATATGATGCAATTTCCTGTTTGCGATTAGTCTATCCTGTAATACAATATCGAGCATGGCAACCATTTTCCTCCTACCGCTGAAACTCCAGAAACAGCACGTCGATGAGCCGAATCTCTTTGATTGGCTGGAAAAATTTTCGTTCTTTTGGCGAGACGACTATAGTCTACAGTACTAGCAATGAGGATTTGCGCCACTTGCAATCGAGATTGCTTTTTTCCTAGCCATTCTCATTTACTGACTGGATTCACAACCCGGTTTGGTGAAAGTAAATAGAGACACGGTGTTATGTGTTCTTTCCTATGAGGGAGAACTTTGCGACACATTTACTAGTTGATATTATTGAGATAGGACAATGCTTGAAATAATAAAATGTGTCTGCAATAAAGACGTCTGCAATTCAGCACAACACGCCAGTGACGCTAAGCCCACGAAACTAAGAGTTTACTAAAATTTCCAAACAAATTTTTTTTCTGAAATTGCTCATAAAACACATTTCTACAACCTGCATGGCATCTAGTTCATAAGCGTGTTTGCAGCATGATCTAAACGAAGCCTTCATCCAAAATGCCATTCTTCCATTAATAGCCAATTTATGCGCTCTATGGGATTCTCCTCCAGAGAATCGCCCCTAGCCCCTTTAATACCAAAATGCAAACAAAGGGTTTTTGCCAGCCCTATAAACCGAGCAATTTGGGGAAGTAGATGGGCCATGCCCTGGTTCGCAGATCGAATGGCACTCCCAACGCACTTTTATTATCATTGCAAGATTTTTATCTAATTGAAGAAATGCGAGCATATTTCCACATTTTTATGCTCGTATCGGATTGCGCCGCCAGGCTCGCACTTTGTATTTCTTAAGTTCACTGCCTCATTGTCTGTAAATTACCACGTGAAAGCATTTCCCGCTTTTCCAAGATGGCCGCCGCCATAAAGCCATTAGACACCGCAATTACGTGCAAAAAGATTGCTGAAAATTTATCGTCCCAAAGGGGAGCTGGGGAGCACCTCCCCCCCAGGACCCCATGAAAACTGCTTCATTTCGTGCTAAAGCAATCTTGGAATGGCAGTTTGGATTGCAGAAGAAGACCTAGAGGAAAGCATCTTGAATGCATATCCGTCTTAACCCACTTTTTTCCCCTTAGTTCCTTTCCTCACCGTCCAAAGCCGTCATTCCCAAAATCTTAATTCAGCGACGAATGACACTGCTTATATAGTTAATGACTGCCAGCGCTCACTTTTATTAGTTTTAAATTCAAAGTGGTTGGTGTCTATAAAACCTTCATGGGAAATGTTAACTGCATGCACTCAACTAAAAATCTGGGCTAAGGGAATAGAAGAGGAAGATTCGAGTCAAAGAGTTGCACAGACTCCCGGCAAGTTTTCTAACAAATCGAAATTCCCTCATGACTATCAAATTGCGTTTGAAATCTCAAGATGACATAACTTTAAAAGGTAATTTCGTGCCATAAAAACGAATGGGGATTTTTTTTGCTCCGCGTCCCTACTCCGCACTAAACGCATCAGAATTAGTCATAGGTGAATTGCTGCATCGGAATTTGGGAAACCTCTAAACAGCCCATAATATAAAACTGAAACAGAAATGATGATGGGAGCTCATTGATAAATTATGTTATGGCGGAAGGGTTAATGCAAAACGGCTCCCATTTACATGACGTCTTGAAGCAAACCCAACTGGGCCATCAGGTTTGCGAAGAACATCGGAAAGTCTAAGAAGATGGGCATTTTCTTTTCAATTCAATTCAACTCAGTACCCTACAGTCAGCAAATAAATGCCAGGTGGTAGGGGGGTCGTACCCATTTTCCGGAGAATTCTCTTACGTCACCAGCGACTTAGACAACATCATTGTTAAATTGAATTTGAAGTGAATTTACACTATCACTAGGAAGATTATTCCAACGTCTAATCGCATGCAAAAAGAAGGACTAATAGTAAGCATCCATTTTGGCACTAAACTCCGTCAGAGGTTTAGAATGATTATGCCTATACTTCTTAAATGATTATTAGGCAAAAAGATATTTGAAACAAGATGAGAATTATCAGAAAAAATTAAAGCGTTTAAACAACCCCATAGATCTTCTTCCACTCTTCATCCGAACAAGCCAGGACGGACAGGCAGAACGATGAACTGTCCATCGACTTTAATGACAAGAACAAACAAGCAAAATGTCCTTCCTCTATCCGTTAAGTATCTTTGTGGAAAGAAAGGCGGACAACACAGCGAACACCCATTAACCCGATATCCTCCTTCCATCTTTTCCAAGATCCGTTTAATTATAAGGGTGTTCTCCAACAACACCATCCTGGTCATCAAGGCAGGTCCACCAACGATTACGTCTAATCGGATGAGAATTTTTTTCCCTGGCTGCTGTGTGTCATCGGAAAACGGAAGTGCACTTTGCTCAATGTTAAGAACCGAGCTAAGTTATTCGCACAGTTCTTAAGGATCACATGTTCAAAATGCCTCGCATGTACTTGGTGGATGACAACTTAAAATTAACCTCTGGTTGGATGGAACGCAGTTCAATCAACGAGAGTAATGAGTAACAGATTGCAATCAGATCTCATTGAACAGATCAGGCATTCCAAGACGTCTATGGAATATATTGGGCAGATCTTTTTCACCAGATTAATAATTCAGCTGTGTCGATCCAAGAAGAGAACGAACAAAAGGACAGCCAATCAGAGAGATTTGACTTATCGATTAGCTCTTCCAGGCTTTTCAGTTAGTAAAAGGAAAACGGCTGCCATACTTGCCGAAGTGGACGAAGTAGGTGGACGAACGAGTTCAGTCCCTGAAAACTTGAACACATTAGCAGTTTCTTTTGAAATTAATCCCGATGATTGATAGTTCGAGGTGATAGCCCGAAATTGATAGTCCACATGCTAGAAAAATAGTAATGCAGTGGCCGTTCACTGCTTGGAAAAATGCGTGTGAAATGCTTATAACTGCTGTTAAGCTACTCGAGCTGATTTGATAGATTTACTCCTTTCCTATGGAGGGCTCAAGAACGAGCCAATAAGCCACATGTGCAACCCTGTGCTGTATCAAGGCTCCTTATCTTGCGATGGTTCCGGCTCCTCCCTCGACTTGGAAGGATCAATCGCAAACAGGCAATTGTATTCTATTGGAAGTTTCCAGCGCTTCTGTTCGTTCACTATAGTGTGATTAACCAGGCTGGAAACCAGTTTTTGGTGACGACCTGTGTGCCCAAATAGTCACCTTCTGATGATTTTGCCCTTCAACTTTGCTATGCATGTTTGTCAAACTAGATGACGAAGGCTTCACTGTATAAGGGGAAAAGTTTCCTCCTTCATATTTACCTAAACAACAATGAATGAGTCACCCATATACATTAAATTAAAAACCTTGACCAGCCAGGATACCCAGGAGGTCATACTATCTGAATGAAACGAACACATCACCTGCATTGCTGCACAAGGATGGTTTCATCGTCTGACATGAATACACTTGCATTTGTCATAAAACACATATTCAAGAAGAAAGTACATGAAAAAATATAAATAGATGCAAAAGAAACCAAAGAAAGTGAATGGCTTTTTGTCTCTTGGCCCGGAATTTGTAGTTTGTGTAAACTTGCACGATGACAGAAATTAGTTTTTGCATACTTTGCAATTGCGCACTAATTAGGTAGCAGTGAGTAACCGGAGCATCGCTTTCAGTCTTAATTAACTTGCGCAAACAGCAGTGCAAATAAATTCGAATAAATAAGAATACAGAAATGTCAATATTGACTCACCATATTCAATGGAAATTGACAATATAGCGACCTTCTAAATTATGCACAAAGGAATCGAACTTACCTAGAAAACAAAAATGAAAAGATTGTTATAAAGTGCAGGAGGCGAATGTTTTATTCAGACACCAACAAAATTCATGTAGATGCACATGTACTGAGTATATAGACTGTTTTTCTTGCTACTTTTCCAAGAAGGTTGTAAAAAAAGTAGGAAAAAGAGAACGTCACTGGTTATAACCACATGCTGATTATTGATAATGGAAACATGGAATACATGTATACTAGCATTTGTATAGAAATGAGAATGCAGATTTTGCTGCATTTACTTTACTGTGCATCATCAACAAAATGTTTCAACTACAAGGTATACATTTTCATTACACATCAATTCTCTACAATATGCTCACTATTCAAGTACTTTTCAAAATAAAGTCACCGTTTAACAGCATGTTTATTATGACACATTAAATGACTTATATGTTCTGTAAGTATAAAGAGATATTACATCAAGTCCCTAGATATGCAGTTTACATGGCGAAGATTCTAAAGCATCAAGGACCCTGCAGATGGCTGAAACTTTTCTGCATCTGGTTTTATGTTTCCCACAGTTTAAACTGTTTACATGTCATTTGCAACGGCAATGAGTGCTTTTAGATGCCACGATTCAAAGTTTCAAACTACCCTTATGCTGAATCTAAAATGAAGCATTCTCATGTCAAGAAAAGTTAGATAAGCAAGTTTGCACGCATGACTATCTTAGATAAAGGTATTTCAAAGCCTGTATGTAAAGTGACACTTGCATGACAATTAGATTAAATTTGGGCAGGGAACTGGGTAAGGCTAGTCAAATTACGATTTGGATACAATACAAAATACTGCAGTCCCTGCTCAAAATGTGAATGAAATCTTCATATTCTAAGTATCGTATATTTGTACATAAGATAAGAATGGCCTGTCCTGACCAAAGGCAAATCTGTCCCTTTGTTACTTGTGCCTAGCCTAACCTAAATTGTTAAAGTAACCAAAAATGCAATTTCTGATTAATATGCCCCTTGACCTCCAGGCAATCACTGTCAGCCCACGAGCAGTGAAGGAAAGCCCGACTGCTAAATGTATGGAGGTTAATATGTAACCCTTACTTGTAATTTGCTACACATGCATAAGAACAACTGAAGGGTAGAGTTAAAATAAAACCAACTTGCTTTTGCAGCAGGGACTGCATTGTAGTGCAACGATTCATTCTACATGCATTTCCTCATAGAAGATAGTCTTTTACAAGCTGTCAACGTATTCCTTTGCATTTTCGGAGAACGTAAGGTAATTTGGACCATTGTGTGTTCAGTGAATGAAGTGTTAGCACAGCAAACGCCACATTACGTTCAAAGGAGGCAGGAAAACATTGGCGAAATTGAATCTATTTGGGTTTACAATACCCACTGGTCAATACTCTCAAAGCAATTCACGTATCCCATCGCCTTTTAATTAATTAAGCTTGTGCACACAGATGGATAGGTGCATTGGGGAATGTTAGCTGCATGCCGTTGTAATTCAAAGACCACAAACACAACTGGAGATCCCTGAAGGATTGACGGATTGTCGTCGCAGTTTCATTGCTCAATCAGTTGCCAATTTGGCGAACTGCACACTGCTCGAAATGCTGATTTAATTTAGTCTCATGCCTACAAAGTCAATATAAATACGACATAAATCTGGAATTTTCTCAAGAATTTCTTAAGGGGGTCCAGGACAAACCATGCTTATATATACATGTATGCTCACTTCGTGCCTGCGTTCTTTGGATCTAATAAAGCTATCATGCAAATAAATGTTGTTTTTTAATCAGGGGGTTCAAGCATCAAAAATGAGTGTTTATATAAAAAATTTGCAAAAATAACGAAAAAAATTCTTGATTTATTTTCATCCTTTTGCAATTTTTTTTTATCTTAACACTCATTTTTGATGCTTGGACACCATGATAAAAAAAGTTTGCAAGGTAAGCTATCAAACAAAACATTTATTTGCATGAGAGCTTGATTAGATCCCAAGAAATCAGGGACTATGTGTACCCCATATGTAAACCCCATAGGGCCTATGTATAAGTATGGGCTGTCCTGAACCCCCTTAAAGGCGTACCAATAAAATGTTAGAATTCCAACACACCAGTTTAGCTCTCCAGTGAAAAATGTTGCAAAAGTTTAACAAGAAATTTACAATAGTTAAATCATTGTTTCACCATTCATTAACTTAAGCACCGCATAACTTCAAAGCTTCCTTTCAGACGCTCCAGAAGCACTAAGGTAGGAAAATAGTTGACCATAAATTCCAGAAGTTGGAAATAATGGACTTGTCTCGCTAATTTAATGGCACACAATTATTTGCGAAAGCGGGTTTTCGTTTTAAAGCGCACGAGCCCAAAATGCTGAAATCGATATCGATACAAATTACAAATGCAAATTTGCAAAACTCGCTTATCGAGCGAAAACGTGATAATGTTTACGTTAAATGGGAGATTTGGACTCCAGCCTAATGGCGCCCTGGAGTATCATACAGAACCTGCTCGATATAAATTGTGCCGTGGATCGATACTGCGCCTTGGACCTCTACTGAAGCAACAGATTGACTTGTATAAATAAAATTAAATATCAACTGGGTCCACACCACATAAAACAGTGAAATATAGCATTTGGTTTTTACATGTGTTGCACAACTTGTTAATATGACCACATATCACTTGGGTCTATACTGTAGTTAATGTTAATAAGATAACATGTTGCCTAGCATTTTTTCTCCTTATCATGAAGTTTATATAACATTTTACCACAATGTACCTTTGCCACCAAACTTCGATCAAATGTGCACAAAATGCATATTTCAACTTGTTAAAGGTCCGAATCTGGCAGCACTGGCAGAATCTGGAGAAACACGTGGAAGCACCAGTAGGAACATGTGATAAGAATACAGGATAACAGTTAGGTTTGATATGTCATTGGTATTGGTAGTTGCCAAAACGATACCATATGTGGATCCAACCCTATGAGTAGCACATGAAACTATAATTTTATTTTGAGGCTCAGAAAAAAACACGCAGCTCATGAAACTAATCAGTTTGCTGAAGGGCCCCTACGGCCATCTTCTGTTTTCGAAAGAATGCCCAAACCTATTGCATGTATTCATTTCACATAACGACTGAACGTCTAGTTTTCCAAATGACAAACACCAGAGGAATCACTGTCAAGAACGAATCAAATGCATTTTTCATCGCTAAAAATTCCCAGAGAATCAATCACGCAGTAAAAACATGTCAAAAAAATTGATAATCCAGAAATAGACTTTTGAATAAGTCATCTGAAGCTTTGTCCGCATTCTTATTGTGGAGTAGGCAAGAGCAGAAGCAGGGCATATTCAGTAGTGTACAGAAGGAAAACTACATTCACCGATGTGTAGAGAATTTCCTAGCATTTAGTTTAAGTTGTGCAATTACCGCATTACTTCTAGGACACTACTTTTTTGAAAAATGCTACAGGTCAGTCTCTGAATAGGGTTAATTAGACAATTACAACGTTCAGATTGTCCATTAAACTAATTGTACAATTGTACAGGGTTGCCCCAGAAATTGAATTTTCAACTACCTTGACTTTTCCAGGTATAAAATAAATTCCCAAACGATTAAAAAATGCGAAAATATGACATATATCAATGTAAAAATTGCCACATTAATTGTCCGTTGTTTATAAACATGAGGTGAAGGCAAATTTCAATAAGGAACCAGCAAAAGGGCACACATTTTAATAAAATCTCAAATTTAGATAAGTTTTTCCAAATTTACAATTTCATTATTGATATACGCCACAGAATATTATAGCTTGCTTCGATTGATAGCTTCAGTTCTTGACTTCCATATTAAGAGATTTATTAAAATTTCCCGGACTTTTTTTTAAGTAAATCAATTTTCCCTGACTCTTTCCTGATTATTCCAGGTCTTTTCAACTTCCCTGACTCTTCCAGGTCTGTTGTAACATGAAAATGAACTCGTCAATAGGTATTCAAAATAAATACTCCAGTGCCCTTTCAAGTCAATGGCAATTAAATCGTAATGGAACATTTCAGTGTTCATTTTTACGTTACGAATGGTTGTGTTCTAATCTGATGCAACATTACCAAGCTGACTAGTCTGCGGAACTTCCAGACAGGCAGAGAGCCGTGGAACTCCTAGTTCACAAACATTGCATAAATGAAATGCTGTTATCATTTTTACACTGCAATCTTGAATCAGCATCAAATTTAGACAATGATTTCCGCCCACCCTGTTGCTGCTGTTATGGAGGCAGCAATATTACTCAGGTGCACTAACATTTTTAGGTACTTAGATCATTTTGAGAAATCCGCGCCTTCAGTTACATCTTCAATCATCTTCAGTCGTGTAATTTCCAGGCCGAGGTTTAACACATTAAGACCAGAATCTTGCAAAACAATTTAAGATTACATCGCCACGTTGCCATTAGGAGCATCAGATCCAGGACACCAGCACCATTGGAGGATTGCAGGCCATTAACGAATTCCTTGCCAAACTGCCTCTCATCACCATTCATTACTGAAAATTAATGCCGAACCTTCCTAGCCGCCAAAAACCCGGAGCCCATAGTTTGCACAGCACCAATATTCCATCTTGGAAGTCCCGCAGTTCATTTCCTCATTTCCAGAGACAGGAAATGGCTCGGTGCGAAGAAGCCCAGCGCACAAGTGCGAAAATTGAGTTGCGAGCCATCCACCCTCTCATTACAGCCAGCCCTGATAATATAATCTTGTTGTTTAAGCGCCACAACATACGAGGAGACGTTATTAACGTAACAAAATATCGAGGACTTAACCTCCAGAGACTAACTCAGCATTTTGAGCTGTCACGCCATTCATAACCAGATAACAATTGCGTGAAGCCTGATCCTCAAGCTAGCAATTATGTCCCTTAATGGGACTGGCAAGATGCTCAAGTCACTGACGCCTCCGAGCTTAGAGCGACGAATGGCACAGGAGCTGACATTGGCAATGGCATTTCATGCAGAAGGAAAACAGTCTGCATTGCTAAACAGCAAACGCATTTTTTGCGCTTTATATACATGCAAACTTTTGCAATGTTAATGCATGGTGACACCTATGAGACTGCATCACAGAGAAAAGGAAAAAAATGGAGTCAGTTCAACCAATAGGATGCCATTTCCTGTTTGTGACTCGCTCTTCCACCTTTTGAGATGGCGGAGCCTTAGGCCGTCTGCAGACGAGCGTTGTTTTGATGCGGGGACGCAGCGTTTTTTCGACGTGCATTCTTTCTATAATCGTACCAACGAAGCAGAGGAAATTTTGACAGCCAATAACAGAGAATTGGCTCATCGACACATTCGGCCTGGGTATTCAGAACCAACAGTAGTTGGACTAAAAAAATGGCTGTCAGAACCATACTTGCCGTGGTGGACGAAGCATGCGTGAACTCGGTACCCGGAACCATAGCATATACACCTTGAACGTTCGGGGGCCACGAACAAGCCAATCAGCCTGCACGTGCGACCCTGGTCCTTCTCGGTGATCAGAGTCCTACAGAGGGCTCAAAAACGAGCCAATAAGCCTCATGTGCGACTCTGGGCCGGCCACTGCGGGGCTGACCTCTTACTGGCTAAAGCGCTTTCTGGCAGTGGGCACCAGTTTGGGCTCCTCCCTGTCACGAGCCTCCGCTCAGTGGCACTGTTTGCAGCGACCAGGATAAATGAATCGCAAACAGGAAATGGCATCCTTTTGGGCTTAATGACGCCATTTTTCTGCTCGTTATTTGGGACGACTATAGGCATTATATTGTCAATGGCCGCATGCACACGTGTGTCGGTCAGCCGGACTGTGATACCGCAGCATCGCTTTTTTGACGTGTGTGTCCTGCTAGAATGCGTGTCCTGCTAGAACATACGTTTTAACACACAGCAGAGCTGGGAGATGAAGCGCCAGCTTAGCGCCTTAGCTGTATTTGGGAGGTTGGTCTGCATTTTCCGTCTGCAAAACGTGCGTTTTTTTTACACAACCTCTGCATTGTAAAACTGACCAACGGTCCGTCAGCGCCCACTGCTGAAAGGCCTACAGCAAATCGCAGGTCGACCCAGGGTCGCACATGCAGCTTATTGGCTCGATCATGAGCCCTCAGTAGGATTTAGGTCAATGAGGAGGACCAGTGTCTCGCATACGGTTTATTGGCTACCGAGCGTTCACGGATCAGAGCTCATGCATATTTCGTTCACCGTGGCAAATATGGTTATGGCAGCCATTTTCCTTTCACTAACTATTATAGGTTCGGAATAGCCCGGACGAATATATCCTTTTGACTGGCTGTCAGAATTTTCTTTTTCTCGTTGAGGCGACTATAGTAGCATAGCAGTTCTTCAGTACCCCTTAAAAGCCTACACCTTGGAGTTGATGTTGGATCCGCAACTTTACATTGCATATGCAATTGTGAGAATCGCGTTGTAATGCTAATAAAATTAGCTTCAGGGCGAAACCTTCAATGGTGCTCATGAAGATCGACCTGTGGTCGTGATATCAGCTTAATTTATTAATCATATTTTGCTATGTAAATGATACATGGGTTGAAATTAACGCCACGCTCAACATATAACTTTACATGTACATCTATGGAAGCAGCAAGCTGGCAAAAATGCTGAGGACCTAACTCATAATTATTTGCCCCCTAATGGTCCGAATAGCAAGCGTATATTTCTCCCATTGCACTACCTGGATAATGTGTCCAATTATTGGAGAAATGAAAAAGAAACGCAGGAGCAGGGCAGCCGAGATTGCCAGCGAGCTGGGACATAATTCGCCCTTGTTTTGTCCAACAAAACATTTCCTTTTGAGTAATTAGGCTGTAATTGCAATGCCCATTATTTAAGTCACTGAGGAATAAACACGACTAGGGCCGTGCAATGTTATTAGAACCGCACACAATCTCAGTGACAACGCAATTACTGACCACAACAGCCAATCTTTCATCGTCCTTTCAAATAAATGGCAATGGAAGCGTATATAGAAAGCGAGTGAATTCTGAAATGTGAATTTTTGGAAAATAACCCAATCACATCCTTGCATGCATGCAAGCATCCTTACATTAAATAATTATATACGCGTTTGCATTAATTACTTGCCTTGTCACCTTACAATGACACATTTCAAACTTTCCAGAATCGGAACTTGCTATAGCCAGACACATAGCTATTTGCCCAACACGTCATTTTCAATGTATCTGGTTTTAAATTCACCACAAGCACAAGAAACAGGAAGTCAAGTGGATGAGCATGCTTAAGCTGGCACATGCTTATAGCAAAGACAAACTTATTTGGTCTGAGGTGTCTTGAATTGAACTCCCTGCACATTGACATTTGACAAGTCCAATATATTCAAGTCAAGTAAAGACAAACTTATTTGGTCTGAGGTGTCTTCCAGTCAAGTAAAGGTAACTACATGTTAAATGCAAGACTTAAGATATCTTGCATGTAAGCTTGCTTGTATCTGCATGTAAAGAATAACAGTGCAAAACTTGGCAAGTTTCATGACTCGGAGTAAGTTTTCAAGGTGAATGAAAAGACTTCATGACAACTAACTGATCAGTTTGAGCAAAGTTACAATTATTTGCTAGAATGGCGTTGCGTTTAAATGGATTAAATGCATTTCAAAATTGGCATTCCATATAATCGAATCGTGCAGTCGAGTACAATGCATTCCATTCAAGCAAAAGAGAAGGAATAACTGAATGCCAAGAGCTTGTTTTGGAAAAATATATTTAACTTACTCGACTTGTTATAAGTATAGCATGTTGACCTTCCCACAGCAGGCTAATTGTTTACCAAAAAAACGTACCCAATTCCTAATCCATTCTGCCACGCTTCCATCCCTACATTTTCGATGGAAACTTATAATTGCAGATTTTAATTTGTTTATAAAAAGTAAATGATAGTAGGATCAATAAAAACAGATGTCGTTAAAACTGCATCCGTCAGCAAACAGAAGGTTTTTTTCTTGGTTTTCTATCAAAGATACTCCCTTTAGGCAGTATTGTTTATCGGGCTTGTTACCGACATCATAGATGGGTAAACAAGTGGAACGAACTAGAAAAAATAATAGCTTCATGCAAGCAATGACTAAAGTTAATTCTAAAGACATTATAGCTGTTATCGCCAGAGCAAATAAGTACAAAATGGCAGAACTTTTATAAAAATAACAAAAACTACGAAGGACATTTAGCATTCAATGATGCATTGGCGAATTCGATTCCTACAACAACAAGGAGAAGCTAAAGTTGCAACACGTATAATTTCTTAAAACCACATGAAGGTGAATTTGGTTTCAACCACGGTATGACCCATATCACTGATATGATATTTGAATGTACAGTGCATAACAATTGTGCATAACTACTTGACCAGTAACAAAACTGACACCTATCCTATATAGTTGTCGAAATTTATAATTTTGTCATTTTAATGCTTAGCCTAAACTAGTAATTTGAAAATTGTGTGCCCCTAACCGCCAAGCAATCACTGCCAGCCTACGAGTAGTACTAGGAAGCCCCACTCAAATTCGTAATTTTCTTCTTTTTCATTAATATTACAAACTCCCTTGAATAAAACTGAGTCTAGAAACTGAATTTAAACATAATAAAAACACCCAACCGGTACACTTAAATCTTAGCTGAATTTTCGGGGTACTGCAACGTATACACTGTACATGTATTCTTGTGCAGCAGAAGACGAGTATAGTGTATCTGAATAATTCCCAACCTGATACACTGAACCTGATAAGAGCAGTATTCAGAGCATCATTATTACAAGGCAGTCAAGTTTACAAACCTAGCATTGACAACGCAAGAAGATCATCATCAGAAGGTTGAGATACTAGCTATGTGGAATATATTACAGATTTGTTTTTTTTTAACTCTACTAACTTGTCCTTAGCAGCAACTTTTCAATCCTAATATTCTACTAGGAAAATAACAAAATA
This sequence comes from Cylindroiulus punctatus, assembly GCA_034695085.1. Taxonomy (NCBI): domain Eukaryota; kingdom Metazoa; phylum Arthropoda; class Diplopoda; order Julida; family Julidae; genus Cylindroiulus; species Cylindroiulus punctatus. The sequence continues at coordinate 19,862 of JAQFYZ010001563.1, forward strand.
GTATAAAATTTTCTTGTCATTTGGTTTTATGTACTCACTTTGTACTAACTTTTTATTTTGTACTCATTATTTCCTACCAATTCATTACATGTACTCTGTATATTAACTCTTTAATTAACCCTTGCAAGTTCTAATATGAACTTCAGACCAAGCTATTGTTAAATAATTTAAAAAATCAGTTTAGGTATACGTTAATTTTCTCATATTTTCACCAAAATCCTGTAAATCAGACTTGCTTCCAGTTCATTTTAGCATTGTTTGTGCAGTGCTTTGGACACGCCCATGGAAATGGCTGAAATCATGCAGCACATTATTCCAACGCCAATTCCGCGTATTTTGCTAATGTTTTCATTGCCCTTTAATGGCGCCATCATAACCGTGTGACAAGGTTAGCTATTTCTAAACCAACATTTGACTTATTACCGACGACCCAAGAGGATTATCGCAGGTCACTTTACGAGGTGCTCAATTTGGCCGTTATAAAGCATTTACTGCCTACTTTGGCGGCAGTGTGTTCACGAGCCCGGCCATTTGGATCATAATTAAGGTGTTTGTATGTGCTATAACATTTATTTACAATAAATTAAGCTGGCGCAGCAGCTCGCAGAGCATGTGCGAGGTAAACAGCCATCCGAGGAACAATCAGTTATATAGAAATTAGTGCGCATCGGCCTATTTAACAATAAAAACAAGCATTTAAATCAACTTTAATTGCCCGACCAGATCATCTAATTAGAATCTGTATCAAAGAACGCGGGAAGCCAATTAGGCCCTGCTTTTTCGGTTAAATGCGGGCTGCATTAATCAACGCAGCATCCGTATAAAAAAATTAAATTAGATTTATGCTGCCAAATGCAAATAAAAAAGCGAAAACATGGCTTATCCAAGAGGAAAATAGCAGCCAGCCACTTGGTTTTGATGATAGCAGCTCAACCAGGAATTTGCGACTGGGACTATCATAAACCTTAACCTTTCCAACTTAAATTTCTGACTTTACCTTTCTTAGCCTTCATAAATGCACGAAGAGGGCATTAAATTGCTGAAACATAACACTTGCGAGTATTCACTGAGAATAAAAAATATTCGTTCCTTAATAATCAAAAGAAGTCTTTCCTTACCTTTCTAGATAAATAAAAGCAATATTTACTTCAACTCTACCTTTCTAACATAGAAGAATATGACATGTGTCCCAGCTGTCAGAAACTTCGGCTACTCTTTACATTGTGCATGCAATGGCGTCTGCTAACTATCTTTTTTACACACAGTTGCGGTCCACTTACGGAGCTTGTTGGGTTAGGTTAGGTTGGGTTAGGTTCAATAGGTTCTGTAATGGGGGAAAATGAGCAGACGCTTTTGCGGGCACAATGAAATTTCCATGACCATCTTGTTATGACATCATTAACTGACAGCACTAATGCCCCATTTACGTTCCCAAGTGAAGGACGTTAAGTACGGCCCGTACCGTGATGTACGTATGTGCCATGGCATAGGCCCATTCACTTTCTCACGTACATTAAGTTGCACACTACTGCCCTCTAGTGGTAGTTACATATACAATATTATTATAATATCATATTCCCTTAGTGAGGTGTTGTAAAGGAAAGATCGTTCATGAACCATGTCAATTAATATCTCATCATTCATGGGGGCAGCCATTTTGTTTCTCCTTGAAATCAGTGGTTGTTTTCACTGCGTAACGTTTACCTCGAATCTGATTGGTTGATCGCTCAAGTAACTTGGCGTGACGTCACGCTAAGTTGAAACTATTTCATTCCTCAAGTTGCCCAAATTAAGTTTCAAAGTGATCACGACCAAGATATCGTCGATTTTGGCCCACTTAGCGTAGGTAACGTCCCCAAATTGGGAATGTAAATGGGGCATAATGGTATTTCATCTGAAATTGTATTCCTGCAACCCACATTGTATATCTGGTCAGACAGGTTAACAGCTAAAATGGACTAGGTCAATGTGGAAAAGAGGGGGGGGGGGAATATATGATTGGTCAGTGTGTATGGTTGAAGCATAAGGGAGCAAAGCCTACATGGCTAAATGACGTCTGAACAGTGGCAGTATACTGTAGAACAGCAGCAGTGAGAAACAACACGAGAATGTAACACAATATGGGGCTGGCAGACAAACGTCTGGAAGGCCGTGGCCGATTTCAAAGGGGAACTGACCTCGACTGAACTCGACATTCGCCCAAGGGCTGTGAAAACCACGAAAACGACTGCGAGGACAACCGACCTGGGAAGCAAACCCCGGATATCCCAACTGCAGGCGGAGACGTTAACCAAATGACCAACCTCGCGATCTGTGATTGGTCAGAGCTTAGGGCACCAGTGAGTCTTCCCTAGTAACACGTCATGTTGGGCCAATGTTGGAAATCTGTTGGCATAGTTGGCAAAAGGTTGGCATTGGAAAACGTACGATGGCCCAATGTTGGAAAAACGCTTTTTGCCAACCATTGTTTTTAGGTTGGCCGAACTTGTTGGCACAACTTTGGCAAAATGTTGGAGGCCAACATTTTGCTAAAACTTACTAATATTTCTTGATGTGTCATGACGTTAATAGGACCACTACACATGTCAGTAGGACTACTAGATGCCTCACTGATGTAAAAC
>JAQFYZ010001564.1:0-22479 GCA_034695085.1 Cylindroiulus punctatus
CTTGAGAATTCCTGTGAATTCCCATTCCTTTTGAATTCCTGTGTACACAAATATCAAGAGTGGTTGCCCCCTCGGTTCTAGATAACAACAAACACTGAAAACGTTTGCTGCACTTTCGGCATAATTCATGTCACTAAATAAGCTTTTGGGCCTTTAGGCCCACCCGTAAATTCTGTGCCTTATAGGCTTGCCTGATATGCTATCCCGTTTTCATTTCTCAACAGAAATTTGAAAGTCCACTCTGTTTGATAACCGTGAACGTCGTCGTTCAGGGTAATATTCCAGGGAAAAGTGCTCCTGTAAATGCTGAATACGATTGAAAGAATTTCTTTTATTTGCATTGGATTTGTGCAGATATCCATTTCTGTGATTGGTTTGTTTCCACTGAATAACGTTCCGCAAAATTCAGTTCGATGGTTCTTTGGCGAAACTCATTTTTAAAATTATCTTTTTATAACCTCCATAGTGAGAAATTTAAACTTAACTGCTATAATTTAAACCTGATCAGCAGCCATTACAAAAATGATGTAATTTTATATGGTGCAGACTAAATAAATTTGCAGTTAAACTGAACAGAGGGATCATGGTTTCACACAGATATACGAAATTTGCATTGTTATACTTTTATGGACATTTTTATGTATTATTATATAGTGTTAACACTGTCAGCTGTGGAACACAAAACTGGATATTATGGTTTAACGTTACATTTTATAGATAAAGCTTTATATGCTAATTTTATTTGAGATACGAATGTTATAATTGGAACCTGGTTTTATAATCACCAGGTGTTCAAACAATTAAACTTACTGTTTAAATTGTATTACGAATATTTGTTGTGTAAGTAAGCATTAGATACCATCATACAATTTAAATTATTTATGGTTAAAGTATCAAAATGCATATTCATTTATTTCATCCGCTTAACAGTGCAGTGCAATTCTCTTTCAGTGTTTTCATGTGTAAACCTTTGAAATAAAAGTAGCCATATCAGAGAACAAGTCATGTTCTTTTACTTTAGGAAAAATAACAGCTCTTTGCTAGTCTGTTTCAATCAATTGATAATTCAGCTGTTTGTGCATCTTTCAACATGACTGTTACAATGCTTTGTCTGGTCACTGTTTTCTGTGCACTGTTTGTAATTGGGGGCCAATGCATTCGAGGAAATACTTTCATCTTGAAGCAGTTTTATAAATTAGTTGGGCTATATAATTCATCACTTTAATTATGCATAATTTAAATTTAATAAACGCAGCACAACGAGGCAAGCTTTCTTAACGTTAAATAACGATAACAGCAGAGGAGATTAATTGGTCGGTGAATCATCACAATGTGTTCTGGTTGCATCTTACATAATTATAATGGATATTAGCCTGTACAAATTAAATCTACAGCAATTAATTACTCTATAAATATCTGCTGTGCACGTGAATTATAAATTTAGTGAATGCGAGAGGTGAGCGCCTAAATGTCTTGTAGTTAATTTTAAGTAATTAAATTGCATATAAAGCAATATATCTCGTATGAAACATTTTCATTGCTGATGCAACGTGCACCAAACAATTCCTGATTAATAAAATTTCGACCTCACTGCTGCCATGTAAATTGGTCCGTTGATACTTCACCTGGGTGGAAGAAGTAGAATGAGCAGATATGGACATATGATGCACAATTAATTATACATGTAATGTTTTTCATATAGGGTTAGACCAAGACCAGAAATTGGCCATACTTGGAGTCTTGGATCATATACATATCTAGATTGTAAAATGGAAGCTACATGCATATATGGACATTCATGTCCATTCCCTATTTTTTTCAGAGTTTGGCATTAAGTAAAGATCATCAATAAACTTGAGTATAAAATATAACAAAAGAATTACTATCAGTAGTGAATATTTGGGCAATTAATTGATGGTCATAATTTGTAAAGTATAATTAACGGTAAATTAAGCAATTATAATTAACTTGCAGGCGATATGTGAGGAGAATAACATTGAATGGCTAAAAATCATAATTATATTATTATTATGTACCTGATATAAGGTGCCATATGTCTTTACCAGTAATAGAAAGCCTTTATCTAGAGAAATGCCTATCGATCTATTGTGTACTTAGTCCATCAGTGGCTCATATATGGCCTCATTCGACATAAAACATGGAATTTATTTAATTTTTCTGCAAGCATGAAACATAATATCTACAATTGGATTGCATATATCCTTTGCCAACACAATTGTAGTATGTGCATATTATTGTGTCGAAGCAATTCCAAGCTTATTTGTTTTGCAGTTGCACCATCACATGTCAGGCATACAAGTTTTGCAAGAAGTTGCAACCTTAATAATAAGGTCAATTGGAAGACAGTGCATTTAAGTTATGAGAGTTAGTCGGAATTGCTGCTCCAGTGCATGATAATAACACCCCCATAATTTCTGCATTGGACATAATTTATTCTTTTCATAAATCCGAAGGAAAAAGACGTGTTCTCAAGTTATTAAACGGCACGGCTCCAACTCAAGTCGCAGGAGGCGATGCATAAATTTTGTATTTAAATTAAATATTGACTTAAGTTATGGTGCTTACACATTGCATTATGCCAGCCAATAAGTGGAGATAAGAAAAGGTTTCGACTGCTTCAACTGGCAAGAGTTCTTGCAAAAATGGGGTTAGATAACCTACATACGGGTTAGAAATAAATCATGGCATTATCAAACCTTAATAATGAAAACTCAAAATTTCTTTGTCATGCGGTTTTCTGTGCATTGCGACATACTGTATTTCATTTAATCAGAGGATAACAGGTTAAGACGTCTGAAAACACATTTTTGAAATTTTTGCCAACAATTTTAGCTATCAAACCTATCAGAAAATATGTATATGATCCTGCAGGGCCTCGTGGATGGAATCATGCTATATAATTTAAGTTTGGTACTGTCATGCAAGTATTAGGGAATAAATTATCTGCACAAAAATGATTTTGTATCACTTTGTATCATGAAAATGACAAAAACAACATTGAATTAATATTTACATGTACTTATGGCTTTATTTTTCTGCAGTTTCTTGGTTTTCCATTCTGTACGCATCAAAAATGCAGAAAAATTATTGCATTGTTGCTTGTCGTGGTAACTTCAAGGACACCCATCATTCTCATCGGCAGGTAAGATTCAGAAATTACTGTATTTTTGAAATTGCACGGACACGTTCGTTTGGTATTAGAATGCTCAAAATCCAGTTGCTTCCAAATCCCCTCGCTTAAATTCTTTCCATTACAAAATCTTTTGATGTATGATTTATCCCATATTTTCGAAAATCAGACCGTAATTAACACTTACTGGCGAGTTCAAAAACATTGTTTCCTCAACATGCCTTGTTTTCTGATTGGATGAGGTAAAGGCTTCGTATACTTGTAATGATGCTTCTTGCCCACTTGTAGTTTTCCAGTCCAAACAAGTCCAACACAGTCCAAATCATTTTACCATCCAAACCCTCTCAAATTTCCAATCCAATTTCATGAAAGCCTCACACTTTTATTACATACTCGCTTCATATTAGCAAGAAACTTAAGCTCTTCCCCGATAAAATCCACGCCTGAAAGTGCTTGTTCTCGCTTCGCGAGTGTGTGAAAATACTTGAAGTAAATTATTGGTGAATCGACCTAAGATAATCCATTTGATTGGAAATGTCAACGTTTCTTGCAGGCAGCGCCTTGTCCAGCCCAGGGATGCAAAGTGATTTTTTAAGGATGAAAAGTTGAGATGAAAAGGAGTATGAAAGCCTCTAAACTAAAAGCATTTCACACTTGCCAGGCGTAACGGGAATCTTCCTAACACTGTATTGATTTCCAATAGTCAACCTTGACCTTCCATTTGTGAGATTCAATAAGGCTCCAGTCAACTGCGCGCTGGCATTAGGCCTGCTGGATGAAATTACAGAAGAAAAAAAACTTTGAATCCCGGGACGAGGCTGTTATGGGTAATTTACTTGAGCTTTTTCCTAGCTAACTGATAGCATTTACGGGTTGGCACGTGGTTGTCAAAGTCGTCAATCACCAACTACGAAGGTTTTTATACAATAGGATGGCTGCTCTCGCTGTATGACGTGCTAGATGAACTCAACAACGTTCAGTTGACCCCAAAAAACGGAATTCCGATCAATCATGTGTTGGTTTTTAGCCTAAGCGGGCAATGAAGGAGCTATTGCTAGAGAAATGAGCAGGTTCTGATACACGTATGATGCACAGAGGAATTAGAAAAGTGTTTCACAATACTTCTCATTGATCCTCCATCAATTAATTTCTACAATGCACACCTTATTGCAGTGTTTGGTATTTGAGTTAGAAATGACGTTGAAATGGCGTAATATAACTGTTCAATTCTGTATTATACCCTACAGTCAAGTAATTTTGCGTGGAGGATTAGAAAACCCATATAAAAACATCAGACTCATCAGACTCAAACACTGGAGTTTTTTGAACATGGTATAAATTCTATTCATTTAGCGAAACATCGTGTTGGAAATGAATAAAACTGACCGTGAATTCATTTATACCACATTCAAACTCATGTCTTTAATCTCTACAGTTAATTAATTGTGCCCAATACAGGAAACCTTACATAAGTTCGGATTATTCTGAATATGTTCCACCATGACTGCTCCTGATTAAATCTTAGAATCTTAGCATATTCAATCATAACTTTCGAATATATGGTGTGACATGTTTGGCCTGCACAAATTTGCAGCAGCGCACTGAAGTTAACCAAAAAACACTGGCAACACTGGCATGAACATGCGAAAGTTGTGTAAAAATTCTTTGCAATCCATTTTTCCTTACAAATAAAATGAAACCGCCATTTTCATAACAATAATAAATTAAGCGTGGATGAATGATCAACATATTATGAGGTGTTCAGAAATTGCAATTGTACCTAATCAAGCTCTAATACTAGCAGTGCGTTTTGTCATAATGTGTTAAAATAAAAGGTCAAAAATAAGCCAAAATTACATGGATCGATGTGAGCATATTTATATGTATATTATATATACTACAGTTTTTACCCGTTTTTTTAATAAAAGTACTCACAATTTTTTGGCCCCTAATAAGATGGCAATCACTGCGACCAGCTGGGTGAGAATAGAAGCATCTCCATGGAGTCGTTTTCGTACAACATGTATCCTCTTTGGAGCTCAGAAGACTTCCGTCTCAAGATCTTACCACACAGTTGACACGAGATTCAATATAATCCCGCATAGTTCAAAAGGCATTGATCTGCTCCAATTGCGAAACATTCTGACGATATATTACAATAGTGAAACCTAGCATAGCTACACTGACATGCATAAGTTCACCTATTCTATTCAGTGCAACGCACAAATCTAACTTCGTGTGACACGATTTTTACTCAATGCGGCTTGGAATTTGAAGAGTATGTACCACATTATTGTTAGACGTGAAAAGTTGTTAAGATTAAATTTGTCATGTATGTTCATGGAAATACATTGGTTATAAAATGCGTGTTGTTTCTTCTAGTGCTGAGACCAATTGGTTGCTGCTTGAATAACGTCTGATTAGATATTACTTGGATAAGTTCAGGGAACATTGTGGCGAAACTTTGTGATAAACACTACCAGAATAATTAATTTTGTGTGCGTTTGAATTTGGTTCATGCATAGTTTACATGGTTTATATGCACGCTTTACTTTCAGAACTTCCAGTAACTTCCAGTAAAGGCGAAATTAACATTAGTTATACATAGAAATGAATTGACATTCAACTTCGCATGATTCTAAAAACGAGTCGTGAAATATAACACACATCAAATTCGTGATTGTGACAATACACAATCTTAAATTAAAAAAGAGGTGCATTAAAGGTTCAATGAAACATGCCAAAGAGCTTGGATTGAACCTTTTTCTTCATGGGGAGATTATAAATGTGCCTTTAAAATTAGTTTTTAAGGTTTTGAAGTCTGTGAAGGTGGTACATGGAACCTCTAGAGGCTTCCCCTGTGTTGCAGCCTATTTAACCTCTAGAGGTTATAATTGTCGAGGTTTGTTTAAGTGTGTCGCATTAAAAAACTATCGACATTTGCGAATGAAACAATGTAAGAAAGAAGAGTGCTCAATTCGTTTTGCCCTATATTTAATCTGCATTTAATAAGATCCCACATAATTAGTCACCTCCGCTGTGAACATTCAGTGGTTGTACAATGTACATTCATACAAAAAATACATCATCAAGAGGTAATAATTATTATTCGTCAGTGAGATTTCCAGTCCACAAATCAGGGTTAAGGTTTCATAGCAAAGGGCTAGACGCCTCTTCTAGTTTCACACTGATTCTTTACATGTAGTCGGTGCGCACTTAACATGTTAAAAGCATACAAATATTTAAACATTACTGCAAAGGATTGAATTCATATTCGCGAATTGTAAACAAACGATTATATATCGACATTTAAGTCATTAAACCACTATGTTTTCCAAGACACTTCGATCCCTCGAGAAATTAGTTCACAAGGATAAGAAATAAATTGATTAGAAATGTATTGAGACAATCTGGACTATTTCTTCTATATCATACACGCATCCAGTGTCTTATCACAATGGAAGAATACCAGACTTTGATCGTTGAAATTAAAATTTAAAAAACGCATGTGACAGTTAACAATATAAGACCCAGTTTATGTCCCACGTGTGAATTTTAATAACGGTATTTTAACCTGTTTCAGAAGTCTCTTTATGTAAACAAAGTTATTGTAAACATGCCTATTTCATGCAATTGGCAGATTTATCATAAGTGAATTATTTGTTAAACGAGCAAAACTGATAATAAACTTATTTCAAAGTCCATTTGCATTTTACAGATCCATAAATTAAGTTTTAAGCTGAGCCAATAAGAATTCATGAATTGATCATGATGCCTGCTAGTGCCTAAGCCTTTAATATAAAGCCATTTGTCACGAGAACATACAATTTGATGCTTGCTCGCCTACATATAATGTTCTTTTACAGTTTTGTCTTGAAAGACCATGATGGATACTTTGTGCCGTTCATTTCATAAAATGAAGCATGGAATTACCCGTCATCTAATTAACCCCAAGGTAAATGAACCCTCTATTGACAATAAACCTCTTCTTTTATGGTAGCTCGTTTCTAATGGCTTAACAGCAGAAAATGTGTCATCAAAACTAGTCACAGCAGCAAAATTACAGTTACAGCTGTCCCTCCATTGCAGCTTTGCAGTTGTTTCAACTTTTTATGGAAAACATTAGCTGCAATAAAACTGCATGATGCAAATTAAATCCTAAATACTTTCTGGCAGCTGTGGAACTTTCTAAAGTCGTTTGCAGTGTTAGTTTTTGAACATGAAAAATGTTTCGCTCATAGCTTCAATGATGAACTTCGCAGATAACATATATCATAACGTTAGCCTTAAATTCTCACAATCCATTTTATTCAACTATCCATTATATTTATGAAATGTTTACTTTATTGATGCATGACTTTTCTTGGTCGTTTGAAAATTTCTAGTCAAATTTCGAAACTTCGTGTAGTTGATTTAATTTGTTCATCATCCTTGCATGATCAATATCAGACGACAAACAATTCAGAAATTTAACATGAATTAGGTGGCGTAGTAAGTGTAATTAGGAAAAATACGAGTTTCCATATGAAATTTCACTAAGTGGCATGAGCATTTCTTTGAACACAAAAACATGTACCTGCATTAAATTTAAAATAAACATAAAATCATAAAATATATGGACTACGGTACACAAAAAAGTGAGCATTCCGCCAACTGTGATGCACTGCTAGGATTCTCTCAGAGATGGAATACCTGAAATTGTGCGTGAAATTAAACTTTCTGGAAATGTCAAGGACATAAAGCATTTTCGTAAATTCGGCGACTATATGTAGCTTATTTTCCCAGTGTTCAAAAACACCGTTTAGTTTCCGGCAAATATGGTTGTGACGTCATCCACAATATGGCTGCCTCCAGCGTTAAAACATGATATTGGGAGTGTGCAGCGAAAGGGTCGCCATCTAGTTGCAGTCGAGTAAGCTCCCATAAAAGTAGGATACTTTCATCAAATAGCATGGCCAAGTTCGATAAAATCAGGCTCGTGGACCAAAAATAGATACGGAATGCTTTAAATACCAACAAAGAGTATTATTGGGTACCACAGAGTTAGTCAAAACTGTTAAAATAATAATTAGCCTGCATTTACGAGCTTATTTGGGGAAAATGAAAAAATTCCCATTGCATTTCAGGCTTTTGTCCTACTCTCGTGGCCATGAAAGTGGCTGACTGCAGCGCCACCAGTGGCGTTGCACACTCCCAATAGAAAAATAATGGTTGAAGCCTACCATGGAAGATTCAATTTTCTCCGAAATTTAGGCTGGACGCACGAGAAAATAAGAAACCGCAACTAATATCCGAGAGTTCTTGGCAACCGACACATGTTCATGTTGGAAACTGAATACAAGACTTACATTTTGACAGGCTGGATCGTTTGCTTTCCAATCTCACATGTCTACAAGCTGTTTCGTATCTTTCGATTATATAAATTAAAACAGCAGCAAAATTTAAGTCTTACCTCGCAGAATGAGTCCTCCGCCAGGGATCTCAGTAGTTCAAAGTTGTTAATTATGCCATTTATTGATGAAAACATTTAAAAAGACGCCAAAAATCCAACATCGAATATGCATCTTTCAAAATTCGAAATGCGGACGACGTGGCTCGCGCATGCGCAGTATCGGAGGCAGCCATGTTGTGGATGACGTCACTGGCAAAATGGCAGCGTTCTATGTTGAACTCGATCATCTGCTACACCTTCGATTGCGAATTTCCGCTGACTTTTAATCGATTTGGTTAATAAACGGCGTAATTTACAACTTGATAATTGTTCAGGTCCCTGACAGACGACTCATTCTGCGAGGTAAGACTTAAATTTAGTGACTATATGTTAGTTTATTTGCTCGAAAGATGCGATCTAGCCTGACAATATACGAGACAGGTGAGCAGTGGCTGTTATGCTACACGTACATTATGTGCAAATATTTGTCATTTGCCAGGAGCTTTGAGCTTTCCCTAGCAGAGATTGCTACCCTTTCTATCATCAATTTACCAGTCTGGAATGTCTAGTGTGGCTGATCGAAAATACACAAGAAAGTTGGCGATTTTTGACCTGTGTGACTTTTCATGTGCCAATGGCCTTATGTGTCCATATGATTCCTGGCATGGATTTCCAACACTTCTCCGGCTGACAAGTTTAGCGTGACTTCTTTGCATTGGTGATTTCCGTCGGTTTATTGTCAACATTAATAACAGAAAGAAATTCCAAATCTAATTAAAGGTAATTAAAAACTGCTCTGCAGGTTGAGGACGCCTATGGTAGTCTTAAAGTGCTCTTTGGAGGGTGTTTTTTCTTCCATGCACCAATCAAATTGATAATTTGGCTGCAAAAATACTTCTGACTGCACAAGCAATGGACAATCAAGGTCCTGACTGGCCAGAAAATGTTGAAAGTCATGGTCCTAGAGCAGTCTTGCCATGTCGATGTCTCACACCCCACTCGAAGACACAAAGTCTGTCTGGGTCTCCCGCCAGTGGCGCGACTTCTGGAAGTCGTTCTGTCGAATTGTGCTGCACATGTCATCGTACTGACTGACCAGTTTGCCACAGCAGCGGCGGCTCTTGATGATGGCGACGAAACCCTTGCGGTACTTGTCGTTGAAGAAGGCGTACATGATGGGGTTGATGCAGCTGTTGGAGGAGCCCAGCCACTGAGCGATGGGCACCACGATGGCCAGCATGTACTCGTCCAGGCTGCCAGGCACTGGCTCCCCCCCGAATTTCATCCTGACGAAGATGATGTAGAGGGGCAGCCAGGAGAGCATGAACAGCACGATGACCACCACCAGCATCTCGATGACCTTCACCTTGGACTTCTGGATCATGAGGTTCATCTGGCCGCCCTTGGTCTCCCCTATGACGTTGCGACTCCACACCTTCAACCAGATCATGATGTAGCAGTAGGCGATGACCAGCAGGGGGAGGATGTAGTTGAGCATGAGGTTGGCCACTACGAAGTGCAGCTTCTCAGCCTCCACGCTGGGCCACATTTCTTTGCACACGTACAGGTCTGGGTAGTGCTCTGACATCAAGTCCAGGTCAAAGTACAGCGCCCATGGAATGGGAATGATCAGGGACACTATCCAGGTCACTACGATGATTATCTTGGCTCGGGACTTGGTGATTTGACATCGCAGTGGGTAGCAGATGGCAAGGAACCTGTGGGGGTAATAGAAATGACAGTCAATGGATGGGTGGATGGATAAGATGATGTTCCCAGCAAGAATTGATTGTTACAACATGCATTAAAATTTTAGGTATTATGGCATTGCACTACAGCTTCTATAGGTTGTAGCTCAGACATCTCTGTCTTAGGAAGAAAAGGTGTGTTCTGAAATCAAACCATGAAGTATATTCAAAATGTGCAATGTTACCAAGGGGTTTCCATGACCTGGAATAGTTATGGATAGTTATGAAGCCTCTTGTGTTCTAGGTGTTTAATTTCAAACTACACTGTACTTGTCGAGTAGTGTGACTAATCCATTTTGTAGGTACATGTAGTTGGCCTATGGATGTCGAAACCAGTGAACAGTCCCATTAGGGAACATTCATTTGTACGTGACAACGCTTTTTAGGTGGAGGTTGGGGGTCCCACCTAGGGCAGTACCAGGATTGGCGGGGGAGGGGGCTTGCATGACATCACGCAATTTTTGCATAAAATGCGAAGGTGATGATAATGATGATAAGCTTAGTGTTCCAGTAATTGAGATACAAGATCTTATGAATGACATTTTGGAAAAAGTTTAAAGTTGTGTGATTTCAATTGTATATTTTTAAATAGGCTGTACAATTCGTTCGTAACAAGCATTTGAAGGTGCATTATACTGCGCTTTATAAAGTCATTGTTGCACATGTAGCTCAAGTCAAGATAATAGGAAGCTAAACGATTGCCAGTTTCAAAAGTGACATCCGTCGATGACACCAATAATATGACATGTCGGAGGAGGGGTTTCGAAAATGGATTTCTTGCATAACATTTATGCTATCTAAGTGTTTTCATATGTTTGTAAAGCTGCAGGGTTCCACAAGTCCATTGTATTGCAATCAGTTTGCCTGTATGGTTAGCATGACTGGTGTAAGCTTTGGCAAACACACTGTTAATGCACACTGTACATGAACAGGGAATAAACAACATGTACACAGTGTACTGTACGTACAATTCACTTCGACTCAAAAAAAGTCATGGACACAAGATGCACTTAGGTCTACTTAAGTTTTCTTAATCAATCTTGTTAGGTAAAAAAGCACACAAAGTGTGTACATTGCCCACCATGTACTGCGTACATGTAATGTACATGTAATGTAGGTTTGCATTAGGCATACTGTGTTCAGTGTAAGGTGTCGGAAATGGAGGAAATCTTGTGCTCAAAATATTAGTATAGCTTTTATACTGGTGAAAAAGGTCTTTAGAACGTGACGAAAGGGTGGAGTTTGCTTCGTGCTGTTTCTGACATACTGTACACACACGTAGAGTACATGTATACAAAATGTAACGTTCTACGTTCTAACCTATTCAAGACATGCAAATTCCCGCTCTTACCATGCTGTACATGTACATGTAAGCAATTATAATTATTTCTATTGATGCTTGTCCTTTAAGACTGTTGTAACCTTGCTTTCTATTAATTCTCTTCACGGATACGTGTATCGTCGACATGTTTAAAGAGGCTAAAAGAGCTGCAGTTCAAGGTTGTTTAAAGTCATCAGATTATGCAAATTATGCAATTTTGGTTCCTACTGCATTCCCCATTCTTGCGTAATTTCGTTTTGCACTTGGATATGATCGTCGCGGAGAAGATCACGGCTGAAATGGCATGTTCCAAGACTTGTAAATAAGAACAATGGTAAAAAGACTGTTGCTTGCCTGTCAAGGGAGACAGCCACCAAACTGTACACTGAGGCTGCCACTGATAGTCCTTGGACGTAAGTCACGCTCTTGCACATCAACCTTCCAAGCACCCAGGCTGAAAAGAAACAGACAAAGTGTTATATTGGTAAGCCTACTGTATGAATGCATGTATACAATATACTTTTACATGCTCAGTATGGGTCCTTTTGTGATTTGAACGGTTCCAAATGTAACCGCACAAAGGATTGCTAAATATACATGTACAATGTACATGCCATATACATAACTAAATACACTTTTTGCAGAAATTGTATTGACGCTTTTGGATTATATTCCAAGCTCACCAGTGAATACTTTAAAAATCCATGTGCACTGAAGCCTGTGAAAGCACTGAAGTAGCTATAGAAAAGCTCACGATACTGCATGTACATCTGTATATTCGCGAGATATACCTATACGTCTTCATGTCTCCAACACGTTTTAGGTTATTTATTCATAACTGATAATGCGTTCTCAATAGGAGGATTGGTAAATGCATTTTCCGAAGGAAGATCTTAATGTGCATTAATTTCTTAGCTGCACGCAGCTTCCAATTGTATTCCTCGGATTAGATGATGGGCTAGTATTCACGGAAGACAATGTGCAAGCTGTTGTTATGGTTTACCTTTGTCATTCAAGGTAATGGTTGATGTCGCGAATAATTACAATTCAGTGGGAAAGTTTCACCCATGAAAGTCGGTAACATAAAGAGCAGTCATGGCAACAACCCCAAACGTTATGAGCTGAGTTCATCCACTCTTGCCAAGTTTAGTCAGCAGAAGAGTTAATTTTAATCTATGAAGACCTCAGGGTTTCGTGGAAATGGGTTCGTGCAATTTTCAAGTAGGACTATACTACATTGTATACGGTGCATGTCTACCCTAATTAGAGATACTCTCAATTTTTCCCCTTGCAGTGCCACAGAGGGCTTGCAAAAGGGATGAAAGCTACGGCTAAGTACATGTAGTTTCAGTCTGGAATAAAATATAAGCATAGCGCTGTATTTGAAGATATTTGTTACAAAAATGACTTTTTGATGGGCAAAGTACAAATTTATATGTTAAGGCTGATCGAAAGGTCCATTGAAAGTGCGTGGTAATTTTCGGACACCCTGCATAATATTTCCACCAGGCAAAACCATGCAAAATTTGTTCCATACGTTTGCTTTAATAAATAAATAAAGACGCTCAAAATCTTGTCTACCTTGTAGAATGTTTCGTCCACTAGTGACACTTTTTGTTCCTGTTTTGTTGTACGAGAATTTTTCCCATTTTTATTTAATTGTTCAATAATGAAGGGCGTAATTCGCCAAAAAAGGAACAAAAAGTGTCACTAGTGGACGACACATTCTACAAGGTAGGCAAGATTTTGAGCGTCTTTATTTATTTATTAAAGCAAACGTGTACGGAACAAATTTTGCATGGTTTTGCATGGTGGAAATATTATGCAGGGTGTCCGAAAATTACAACGCATTTTCAATGGCCCTTTCGATCAGCCTTAACAAACGGTAATTAGTTCATTGAGTGAGACCACATGTTGTTCGGCCTCCAGATACCAATTTTATCTCTTTCTCTTTGCAGACTTCTGTACTTAGCCAGAGCCGTGAATGCATGGCTAAAATGTTATTTCGTACCGATAACATAACATTGTGTTGTGCGTGAAACGCGTGTGAAAAAAGTGCTCTTGCCTTCAGGTCGTTAATGGTAGAGGAATTCTTGAGAAAAGAAGAACAGGAATTAATGGTTGTATCACTGCACTACTGACTGAGAACTTGTGTCCGTTCTGCATCACCTGCATGTCATCAACACCCATCAAGTAAATGTAAGTAAACAGATGCTTTTACCTGATGATACTTATGTCCATGATGACTTTGAGGATTTTACTAATGTCTGCTCCAAGATGACATTTTAGCACAGTTTTTAGTAGACCAGTCACACGTGTACAGCGCATATTGTCATGTTGTGCTGGTAAGGCAGGTCACAGGTAACTAGCTTAGATTGACATTATTGGATATTGGTATGATCTCAAGGATTTGTTTATTTGGATCTTACAATGTGTAGGTATATAGGATTAGAATTTGAAAGCCTAATGTTTGCAGACACTTTCAGCTTAATGTATAAGGATTTATTTAATGTGCAATGGGAGTGAATTTCACTTTACTGCGGGCTAGATAGTTAAAGATGCTTCAGTAATACGCTGCGTATAATTGCTTATTTCTCGGAGAATAAACTTCAGATAAATTTCTCGAAAATCACCCAGACGTCACGGTCTGCCGTATAATTTTCTATTAACTTCGAAACCCCCCGCAGCTTCTCTTGTTTCAAAAATGATGGATGATTTTCGTGTATACCGATGATAATCAAATATGTTTTATTTATCAGTGTGATGCACTATTTGAAGGCGTTCTTATAACTTTTTCAGGCTAGTAGCCATTGTTGCATGGCTATATATCGAGGCACTGAGCTATCCTTGTAAGCAGCCTATTAACCTAATTTAAATTGTGATGGTGTTTACAAGCAAACTGCATGTAGACTCTGTCCAAGTCACTCTGCCCTCTTGAAACAGCAAGAAACTGCACACAAATGTCATATGCATCATTACATGCTATTAGTAGGTTACTGTAATAAAAGTTGGTTGGTTTGATTACCTTGAATCAATCACCCCCTAGCAGATTCTCAAATAGAGTATACTGAAAGCAAGGTATGTTAAGCAGGGTAACATTCATAACGTTAAACAAGTAAATGGAACTTAATTGCCTTCCAGAGCACACGAGAATTTGTTTAGAATGAATGCTTAAAATGTGTAGATGTATACTCTGGTATTGTTTTTTTAAACAAATTTACATTGATCCTATAGAAAACAATTAAGCTTGTTTGTCGAAAATCAAGCAATTATAAAAGTATTACTCAGGGGTATAACAGGTGGTTACAGATCGCCCACCTTGTATTTCTAATTATTGAATAGGTCTAGTGAATTACTTGGAAAACGTGCAATTGCAAACACCAAGCATGTACCAATATATTACTGCATTGCAATTTTTGATCCTTGACACTTGAGTCCTGATAATGACAATGGACCTATACAATTTATCCGGCTAATCTTTTGGCATCAGTCCTTAATCCCAACCAAGGACAGGTTTGTATTTCTGATCAAAGGATTTTGTCCATTATCTGGTGTAGAGTATCTGGACTTTCATCCCTACTTTTATGCACTGACTGTTGCAGGTTAGAGGTCAATAGCATCGCGAAATGGTTTGCTCGAGCTAAGTACTGCTGATTTTACTTGATCCACCAGACCCTTCTCCAGCATTGCAGTGAATCCCTTGCAATCCATGGCAAAGCCTGATCTGGCAAGATGCGATAATATAAAACAAAGTCCTTTTAGAAGAAATATTTGTTCATGCCTGTATGCATGACTATCACTGTGCTATGTTTCAGAATGACCAAAACCATTGGACAAGTTTCATGGCTTATACTGCTAGTTATTTTACATGAATACAAGTTTGATAGTCTTTTGGAGACCGTTCAGTGACAGTGAAATTGTAAGGTCAGCGCTATAGAGCTAGAAGTTTGCAAAATGAGCGAATACACAAAGCCTTTTTTACTATACTTGTACCCTTTTGGTCGACTTTTAGTCATGATATGATCGCGGTGCAGTATATCGAAATGGGCTATATTTGGAAAACATTTTGAAGCAAATGACACCTATAAAAAATCCATCTCCGGGAACGTTTTCAGGCAAGGATGTCCATATGCAGTATTTCGTAAAACGAAATGACCTCTTATCTTCCAAAGGAAACCAACACATTTTGGAACAAATTGCTTTGTCAGAATTGGCAGGTTTCTCCCAACTGAGACAATGGTGCTCAATCGCAAATCAATTTACAAAGTTTCTTCTCTGATAAATTGGAATTTTTTGAGTTGGCTCACTACTGAAGCGGGGGTGCGATGTATTGATTAAGCAGCATTATGTGAAACTATTTCGCCATTAATTGGGTACAATAAAGTGATTGCTAGCAAACTATTGTTTTGGGTACAACAGATCTGGGAAACATGGAACAGCCATGGAAACGTGATTTATCTTGAATTGGTCAGGGAAATTCAAGATATCAAATTTTCGTTTGCATTAGTTAATGTAAGTAATGCGATGGCACAGTTTAAGAAGCCCTGCATCTACAGTGTACGTGTATATAAATGGGCAATCCCTTCATAACCCTCCTTAACTCATTCAGGGAACTTCCCTGATCAGCAGCGCACGTTGATGCCAATCTTTTCGTGCAATGCTTTTTTTGCGATTTGTGGTGATTTAAAGAGTTTTATTACTCCACAGTCAGCATTAGGGATGTCATATGATGAACGCGGTAAGGGTATTTACACACGCAGTATAATGCACATGCTCGATACGTACCGAATTGTGCCACTTCAATAATTAACAGACATAATTGCTTGTGGACCGGCAGTCTATATTCATCCCTGCTTGCAAACAATAAGCAACGATATATCCCACCCTGGCAAAAACAGGCAAGAATATGTCAAAAATGACAAATTTGAGTTAATAACGCTGGATGATGCATATGTAATTGAGCTCCATAAGCTAGAGTTGTCTAATCATTTGCCATACATGAAGTTTAATGTGCTCAGGGATTCAGCGGAGTTTGTTTTGAAAGTCAGACGTGTTGACGATTTCATTTCAGGGGAACCCTTTTTTCATGTTAACGAGCTAAGGTGGGATAAAATGATGATTTTGATATGGTGATAATGATGCTTTATCAGGCATATGGAAATCCGTTCTTTGTAAAATCATGTTATGATCAAAGGAAATGCCACTTTTTGGATGATTGTTACAGCTTTAAATTTTACAACATACATGCATAGGTATCGTTACTTAATCAGGGTGGCCACAGGTCAGGGAAGTAAGGGAAAAGTCAGGGAAAATAAAAGTGGTCAGTGAAGTCAGGGAACTTTGTAACTGGTCAGGGAAATTTTTGACTGTCAAAGCAAAATGATATCCCAGCAGCTCCATCCCCAATCCTCTTTCATCCACATTCATCCTAGCTTTAACTTAGGAATATCCGATATGATGATGTTGAGTGAGAAACAGTGGATTGGTGGCAGTCAGGGTGATATGATACTCAAAGAATTGAAAAACTTGTGTTCAAAATCTGATGTTAAGATATGTTTCAAGACTTATTTCAAGGAAAAGAAACGTCTTGATCACTTCTGGAGGGCTCTAGTTGCAAGGTACAATTGCCCAGACATTCTGTGCAGCTTTTTAAAAAAAGTTCTAATTTTTAGCTAGGGCAATGTATTTGTTGAGTGTGGTTTCTCTATCAACAAAAAGATTTGTCGTGGAAAATCAGTTAAGTGAATCCCTTATTGCTCAATAGCAAGTGTATGATGGTATTCAGGCTATGGGTGGAATTTCTAAGGTTCAGGATATTCCTGGAAGCTATGGTTCTTAGGGTCAGAAATTCAAGAGAATGGTGCAACCTGCACCAGAATTATTGCAAAAGGAAAAACATGAGAAAAATTCTAAATGATGTGAGGATGTCAGTAAGAGGCGTCTTACTGAAGAAGTTGAGTTTGCAGCGTAAAAAAAAACTAAAGGTGTTTGCTGAGAAGCAAAAAGAGCTTGATGATTTTGAATAGCAACTTGCTCTTTTCTCAAAATATGATTTATTTGTTTTTCCTCGCTATGTTGTTATTGGACATTTGTCCAAAAGATAGCCAAGTTGCCTGTGTAACATGAAGCAGTTATGTTGAGTTTGATAATGCTGTTTTTCGTGTTGTTTGAAAATTGCTTGACAAAATTTGAAAACACCACATAAATAGAACTTTTTACGTTTCATGATGACTAAAAATATGTATGTATGTCAGGGAAATTTTTGAATTTAGTCAGGGAAAGTCAATGAACTTTGAAATGAAAATTTTGTGGTCACCCTGTTCAAATAACTAATCCAGCTGGTGGAAGTCTATCTAACCAATGCAGCGTTTTATGCCACACTGTAAAACTTTACTCGATTTTGATGGCATGGAAACAGTCGGTTCAAAACTGCAAAAACATTCTTGTATCTACAAAGAAATATAGTCCTGATCTTGCTTTGTCTGACAGCGACATCTCTGATTAAGCCCGATGTTTCCACTCGAGGTGTTCGCCCCCAACTCCCACCAGCACCCATGGCACGTGCCATCCCAGGCGTAATGCGTTTCTGAATGAGTCACTACTGATTTGGTATAGAAAGTTATCGGGTCCAAAAATCCTGATTAAAATTCGAAGGAGGATTGAGAAATGCCTGAATGACTTTGGCAAACATGTTTGCAATAAAGTTTGACCGTATACCATATGCTGGACATAATGGCATCGACAGTGATCAGAGTCCAACTGCACATGTGCTGGCATTTCCTTCAATTTTTCATAGATATTGGAGGCTTTGGAGACGTTACTCGCACAGGGTATCTTTGATTAAAACGCTGACCCGCAGTTGCAGAGGTTGGCTGACGTTGATTGAACTGCGGAGGAATGATGCTGATGAACCCATTGATTTATTTGGTTTGGATGCCAAAGTGGTGAATGAAACTGTTCCATACATGTGTTGCTGCTTGGCGGTGCGCCAAATGCTAATTGTACACGTTAGCTAAATGTCCCGTTTTACTCAGGTTTTATTAGCCACGTCGGTGGAATGTTCATCTACCGGAAGTGGGTCATGTACCACTGTTCGTGCTAACCCAGTGCTCTCCAAGAGCAGTCGTTTAAAAAGGTATCAGAATTTATGGCTTCGGCAGCTTACAGCCTGCAATTTCCAATTTCTTTTATCGGTATCAGCATTTTTTTCTGTTTTTTTTATGATTTACACTGTTCCGTTGAAATTGGATGGTTGAGACGGATAGTACTTGGCCTATTCGAGCGCTAACAAGCTTGCCTCCAGCCGGAAGTCAGTGAAAAATTGGCGGGAGAAGAGGAAGAATAACCCAATATGCTTGCCGCTGAATGATGCACATAAAGTAACCTATTGAACAGGATGGTAATGAAGTTTTAACTTTATTGCACACAGTTGTTGATAAAACTGGTGGTGTTGCAAGGATCTCATTTTGAATAAGGTACTGCTAGTTTATTTCATGTCTTAGATCACAATATATGCTGGCTGGCTATCAGATTTGGCTTTTAGTGACACTGTACTGTTGAGAGATGTCTTTGAGGATACCCAACAGGCTCAAATACCGAGTTGTCTTTTGAGTTCCTTGGCTTATCCAATAATGTTCGCAAGTGGATATAGATTCCACGAAGGCATTTGAAGTTGAGTAAGTGAAAAAATTCTTCGCTCCAGTGTACCCGCTAAGCAAGTGTGAGATTTATCATAGGCCGAAGGCTATATTTTGAATGACAAGAAGAAAGAACATTGGAAGGGTAAAGACGAATGTAAATTGCATTAGATACTGCTTCAACGTGTCGTCCACGTGGCATAATATGATTCCGCAAAGTTCAAACTTATTACAGAGCTGACATTTAGACGACTTCGCAGAATACTTGGAAAGTGTATCCAATTTGATAATGCAAGAAACAAATCTAGGACATCTATTGCTGTAGTTGTTACATAGTCTTATATAAGCTTTGCTGGAGCAAAAAGCATCCCTGATATTGATGGCGTTGCGTAAATTTCAGCTGGTACAACAAATAGATTGTTTTTCAGACAGCTGATGCGTTTTATTGCCTTTTCTGTAAAACAATAACCGTAAGAAAACGACATGATTTCACATAATTTGACGACCTAATTTGATCGCACATCAATTAACAGAGCCATAATAGTCTGCCACAAACATATCCAACCTTCCTTCCCCTAAAAAAGTGCAAGTATGGCAAACTCGATAATGGCAGCGTACAATTTTAGAATGGCACTAAGCATGGTATGCTTTAATTTATTTCATCTGTATCGCTATTACATCTGCAGATTTTCCAGAGAAATTTTCGTTTTTTGAGTTTGGCAGGAAAATTCAATTATTTTCAATCTTCATCCAGTCAAATATTCATTTCTACGAAATTGTCACTTGTTCATTTAAGGAGAAGGGCAGGCTTCGTGGAATATGAAAGCTAAGCAAATAAAATCCGCTTGGATTCTTTGTAATTGAATTCGTGTCTAAAATAAGTGTAATTATCTGTAAGTTGGTCCAATTGAATGGAGACCATAGTACTGAATCAGCCTGCAAAACAAATACTAATTAACAATATTACATGTGCCTGACTAGATACATCCTTTGAATCTGGTCGGGTGTACGAGCCATATTAGTTTAAGTGGTGAAAGAAAATCCACAATATCGATTGCAGTTCTCAAATCTGTCTATAGATTTGAAGAATGCACATTTTTTAACGGCGCTAGAATAAAAGCTACCATGAAAGATCGACTTGAGTAGCTGTAGAAAAGAAGTTGCTGTTGCTCATTTTTTTAAAGCCTACTTTTTATAAAGGGAAAGCTTGAGAGTAAACATTATCTGCAGGCTTCAAATCTAGAGAGACAGATTTGAGGAAAGCGACATATATTGAACAACACTGTAGTAATTTTGTCACGAACTTAGGTGAAGCATAACTGCGAACATACCCGACATAGAGCTGGGCTAACTTTAAATCAGATTTTTGATTTCTGTCCTCATGAGACACGTTTATACGAAAATATGCAAAATATACTTTTAAGTTATCAAAATCCACGAAGCATTGCTGAACAGTCATGGAAATTAGCACATGGTGCATGGTAACTTAATAAACCAAAGTACGCTGTTCATGCCATTCAGAAAAATTCAACTATGCACCCTTAGCTAGTAAATTCAATGCAAATAGCAGGACTACTGATCGTGTAAGGGGAGTTGGGTGTATGAGGAGTTTACGCTCATTTCTCAGGGGACCCACCAGTCATGGAAATCACGTAAAAGTCGTGAAACTAACATTCTTGAAATAAATACTTTGGCATTTTAAGACAGTCGACATTTGCATGTTGAAGACATTTTTATTTTATAGATTATCAAATATTTCCTTGTCCATTGATGCCATCTAAGTAGAACATGCAAAGTTGCCCTTAAATTTTCAGGTTAATGATAGATGATGCATCTGCAGAGCTTTGATTTGATTGGTTGGATGTTATCGTGTTGTTATCATGTTGGATGATCTCGCGTGAATACCATCCAAGTTTATGATAACATCCAGAATGTAAACCATAGGTCACATACAAGTATGAAATCATCATCCTAGGCATATACAGTAGGTTGGGTCAACAAAAAGAAAACAGCTAATAAGTCACTAAGTTTCATTCTAAGACGTTTTTTCATGTGCTTTATCTTGATACAAATGTCGTTCAAGTCGAGTTGTTTAGTCAATGATATCACTTGGGGTTATGTGACCCCCTCCCCACATAACGATTTTTTATTTCGAGACACCTGTGCCTTACGCATGTCATCTCAGGTCTGACATTGTATTTGCAGAGCTAAAGCACAGCTCTAACATGTTGTCATCATCGCCTTTATCGCAGTTGGCCCTGAAGGCCTTTCGATTTTCAGGCAAATGGCAGTTGTTTCCAAACAGCATTTTTCAAAAAAACGCCCCATGATGCTGCGAATGGGGAGAACCAAATCCGTTTGCCAAAGACTTGAGATCATGTTGAGAGCAAATAGGGCTAAAGGAGCTGACAATAAACCGTGGCGCAATCGATGACAACATTTTGATTTGTATGCCCCACGCTATGCTGTCAGCAACTTGTTCTGCTATCAACAACGTTTCCTTTCTGCCGCTGGCAGGCACTGGTGGGGGGCACAGTTTAGCAACTCCAGAGCTGTTTCCAATATCACACTTGTCGGTCAGGCACTTTGTTGCCAACTCGATAAACAAGGGAGAATGGCGCTGTATACTTCGGCACTCGTTGGGAAATGGATTACCCAGAAAAGCCATGAAATGGAAAATAACGAAATTACAACAACGTCGTTGGCCTTTTCATGGCGCAGACCTACAAAAGTTTCAATTGAGGCAAATTGGTAAATGTGATTGTTGGGCGAATTTAAATGTCACGTGGGCGCTTTTAAGCGTGGTCAGCGGCGTGGCTCGGTCGAGCTTTTAGCGGAATAATCGGGAAAATATGGACGCTAAGTGACCAGCACTTGTGCTGCTCTTTCAGTCCAATGCAACAGTGGTCGTTCAACACTCACGGCGAATTAAAAATGTGATTGAGCGAGTAATGAAATCAGATAAACAGTGCCTTGCACCGGCTTAACTTGAGCATTACATGAGTTCCTTGGACTCGTCTCGTTGGAAACAATTTAGGTATTGAAATTATGGCATACATTATAGCACTAATGCTGCTTACGCACGAAAACGTTTGACGCATATTTCAACCGCAAACTACAGTGCTGGACAGAATTATAAGTTCACCAGAAAAACTAAATGTATTCAAGTACCATTAGAGCAACATAAATGA